>OW240914.1:358069774-358087236 GCA_933207985.1 Pelobates cultripes
GGTGTAATGTGTATGTCCTCCTTTAATGATAAGAAAGATCATAGGCTTCTTCTACCAGTAGTTATTGAATGGGAAGGATAGACTCTGGGGCGGCCGAGAACTTTGTTGATCGCAAATTCGGTCAGAAATATGCTCTCCCATTTCAAAATAGAGCAACACCCTTGGCTGTTGAGGCCATAGATGGTAGACCACTGTCAATCCCTTTTATCACACAAGAGACTAATCCAGTGGTGTAATGTGTATGTCCTCCTTTAATGATAAGAAAGATCATAGGCTTCTTCTACCAGTAGTTATTGAATGGGAAGGATAGACTCTGGGGCGGCCGAGAACTTTGTTGATCGCAAATTCGGTCAGAAATATGCTCTCCCATTTCAAAATAGAGCAACACCCTTGGCTGTTGAGGCCATAGATGGTAGACCACTGTCAATCCCTTTTGTCACACAAGAGACTAATCCAGTGGTATTGTCCGTAGGTTCCCTGCATAGGGAGGTTATAATCCTGCAACAAGTCACTTCTCCCATCTTTCCTGTTATCCTTGGCTTTCCCTGGCTCTCTAAACATAATCCTTCTATAGACTGGGAGAAAAAATAGATTTTAAAATGGGGTGATACTTGTCTTAGAAAGTGTATTACTCCAATTAAACACGTAGGTTTACTTAATGTGCCTACTAAGGAACCTATAACCACTCAGATACCCAAACAATATTTGGATCTGAAAGCTGTTTTCGAATCACGAGAAGCAGAAAAATTACCTCTGCATCGGACAAATGACTGTCCCATTTACTTATTACCTGGCACTATGCCCCCTAGAGGCACATTTATCCTCTCTCTGTGGCCGAGAATAAAGTACTAGAAGAATACATCACAGAAAACTTAAGGAAGGGATTTATTACTAAATCTTCCTCCCCAGCTGGCGCTGTTTTTTTTTTTTTGTTTCTAAAAAGGAGGGGGATTTAAGACCCTGTATTGATTATCTGGGTTTAAACAAAATAACTATATGTAACGCTTATCCTATTCCATTGATTACAGTACTTTTCGACAGATTAAAAGGGGTGAAAATATTTACTAAATTGGATCTGTGGGGAGCATACAATTTAGTCAGAATTAAGAAAGGGCATGAATGGAAGACTGCTTTTAATACTCGTTATGGTCACTACAAGTATCGGGTCATGCCCTTTGGGTTATGTAATGCCCCAGCAGTCTTTCAAGACTTCATTAATGATGTTTTAAGAGAGTATTTACAGATGTTTGTAATAGTCTATTTAGACGATATCCTAATCTACTCCAACAATATTAAAGACCACCAAACTCATGCCAGGTTGGTTCTTTCTAAACTCTTAGAAAATGGGCTTTACTGTAAGTTAGAGAAATGTCTGTTTGATAAGGATGAAGTACATTTTCTGGGCTATATAATTTCAGGGTCAGGATTTCAAATGGAAAGAAAAAAACTAGAAGCTATTCTACATTGGCCCTTGCCCGTTGGACTCAAAGCCATCCAACGTTTCCTGGGATTTGCTAATTATTACAGGAAATTTATTAAGGGATTCTCCTCTATCACTGCCCCTATCACTGCCATGACCAAAAAGGGACGGAATCCCATGGAGTGGAGTCTCGAGGCCAAGGAAGCTTTTGAGAGATTAAAAAGGGCTTTTTCCTCAGCGCCAGTATTGAGACATCCCGATCCCTCACGTCCCTTTCTATTAGAGGTGGATGCATCAGAAAAGGGTATTGGGGCTGTGCTATCTCAACAAACCTCTGATGATCAACTGCTGCATCCCTGTGGATTTTTTTTCTAAGAAATTAACAGAAACAGAAAAAAGATATGATATTGGAGACAGGGAATTATTGGCTATTATCTCAGCTCTTAAAGAGTGGCGCCATCTGTTAGAAGGGTCAGCTATTCCTATTACCATCCTTACGGATCATAAAAACCTTTCGTATTTTGGAGAGGCCAAAAGAATGTCAGACAGGCAGATTCGATGGTCTTTATTTTTAACACGATTCAATTACATTGTAACTTACAAACCAGGGTCAAAGAACACTAAGGCTGACGCCTTATCCCATCAACATGAACATTTATCACCTCCCGTAACCCATTTTTCCTCCATAATCCCAACCAAGCACATAATTGCCACTGTCCATTCCAAAATCTCTTCTGGGTTAATGGAGGAACTATCAAAGTTCCAGGATCGTGCCTCATTAACAGTTCCCCGAGGAACATATCCTTGGCTTATAGAAAAAAATTTTCATCCCTTGTACACAACTCCAAATTGGCAGGGCATCCGGGTATTCACAAAACTGAATCTTTACTTGAAAAACAATTCTGGTGGCCTTCATACAAGAAGGATTTTCGTGAGTTCGTTGTTGCATGTAGGATCTGTGCCTCTACTAAATCACCCAAAGGCCGTCCTTTTGGTCTCCTCTTGCCATTGCCCATTCCCGATAAACCCTGGTCGAGTATTGCCATGGATTTTGTAGTGGACCTGCCTCCCTCCAAGAATCATAATCGACAGATTCTCTAAAATGACCCATCTGGTCCCGTTAATCAAATTACCTTCTTCTTCCAAACTGGCCTCTTAATTTATAAAAGAGGTGGTATGTTTGCATGGCATACCTCAAGATATTACTTCCGACAGAGGGCCACAATTCGTTTCACGGTTCTGGAGGGCATTTTGTAACCAACTAGGTATTAATCTTAACCTTTCTTCATCTTACCATCCCCAATCAAACGGGGTTATGGAAAGGATGAATCAATGCCTGAAACAATATATCCGCTGTTTCACTTCTGAGCATCAAGACGATTGGTGGAGCTACTTCCATGGCCTGAATTCGCCCATAATAATCTGGTGCACGAATCTACTCAACATAGTCCCTTTTTTATTAATTATAGTTTTAACCCTACAACTCTGCCGAGTTCTTTTTCATCTACTGGAGTGCCTAGTGTTGACAGCACTATCAACGATATGAGAGAGACTTGGTTAGGGGTTAAACATATTTTGACTCAGAAGGCCCAGATTAAAAAAAATAATGCGGATAGACGTCGTAGAGCTGCGCCTACATTCGTAGCAGGTGACAGTGTATAGTTGAGTACTCATAACATAAAATTAAAAGTCCCCTCAATGAAATAACGTTCATGGGTGAATGCCTCTGATGTTCACGCCCCTCGCCTGGTTCATTTATTTGAGAGACGACGTTCACGCAGGTCTGGTTCTGCCTGCCCTGTGGGCGGTTTTCGAGGGGGGTACTGTAACGATCACTTACCTTTCCCGCCGAACCCGCGCAGCACGGCGTTCTCTTCCCATACTTCCGGGAGGCGGCTCAGTCCTTCTGACGCCGGCCACTCGGAACTGTCGTGACAATATGTCTGCCTGGAGTCACACAGGGGAAATATGTCTACGAGGAGTCACACACAGGGGCAATATGTCTGCTGGAGTCACTCACAGGAGCAATAGGTCTACAAGAAGTCACAGTTAGGAGCAGGAGGATTGCTGGGAGTCACACACAGGGGCAATATGTCTACCAGATGTCACAGGAGCAGGAGGATTGCCGGGAGTCACAGTTAGGAGCAATATGTCTACAAGAAGTCACAGTTAGGAGCAGGAGGTTTGCTGGGAGTCACTCACAGGGGCAATATGTCTGCCTGGAGTCACACACAGGAGCAATATGTCTACAAGAAGTCACAGTTAGGAGCAGGAGCAGGAGGTTTGCCGGGAGTCACACACAAGAGCAATATGTCTACAAGAAGTCACAGTTAGGAGCAGGAGGTTTGCCGGGAGTCACACACAAGGGCAATATGTCTACAAGAAGTCACAGTTAGGAGCAGGAGGTTTGCCGGGAGTCACACACAGGGGCAATATGTCTACCAGAAGTCACAGTTAGGAGCAGGAGGTTTGCCAGGAGTCACACACAGGGGCAATATGTCTACCAGATGTCACAGTTAGGAGCAGGAGGATTGCTGGGAGTCACACACAGGAGCAATATGTCTACCAGAAGTCACAGTTAGGAGCAGGAGGTTTGCCAGGAGTCACACACAGGGGCAATATGTCTACCAGATGTCACAGTTAGGAGCATGACGATTACTGGCATTGGCATTGGCATTTGCTACTGAGACAGAAATGTGAAAAGATAAGAAATTGTCCTGAACTGCTGAGTTGTGGTCTCCAGGATTGATGTGGATGATAAATATTTTACTTGTATATTACCATTGCCCCACACAGCCAACTAACCAGGCAAGGAGTCCAATTCCTTTAATTAGAGGTTTGAGCTGGGTGGGGAGCTCACTGTGGACTATGGACATAAGACAGGCCCTGACAAGGACTTGTATACATAATGCAGTAGAACCTGCATTCGTCACTCATTTGGAGTTCTTCTAAATGGCAAAATAAAATAATATTCTTGGCGTGGAACGGGACTAGAGGGAACTGCTGTTTATATAAAGTAGAGAAATTCTCATTTACCCGACTTGAGATATTGTAGGATCTCAATGCTATTGGAAATTAACTTGTTACCCGGTACTACGGTTCAGAATGCCTGGCTTAGTAAAGAAGACTTTGAGCAGATGGTGACAAATGGACTAGACTCTTTTAATCCAGATGTTGTCCCAGGAATATTTGCAATTAAGCCGTCACCCCTCGGCTAGATCTTTTGTTCACTATTTGTATAGCTACCTTCCTGGCTCCTTTGGTGAATGCTAGTGTTGGGGTATTGCACAGCAACAGATGGTATCTAGCTTTACTAGAAGAATCAGCATGCGAGAAACTGTCTTTCAGCCACGGTAATGCTAGGGCTCAGTTTGTCACCTAGAATAGAAAAGGTTCTCCTGACACCACCACTGGGCATGTATTATTTATCAATAATGAAGACAGCAGGTCCTTAGATGTTCCAAGCTCAAAAAAGGAAAATATTCTGCATTTCAAGACTAAATTACTATTTAGGTATCATAAGTTTATGAAAGTAAATTCTGTTTAATCTTAAACTGATGAGAATGAGTATGTTGGCTCAGATAAACTGTGAGTTTAAAAAGTTTCTGCTTTGGACTATTAGAGCCTTTTCCAAATAAATGTCACAAAGTATGGTCCCTTCTCCTAGAATTTCACTTGGGAAAGATTTAAGATGGCAAAATTTACATTTGGATCTTGTTCAATAAAACCATTATTGTCTTCATTTAGTCTGACGTCTGGTAAGCTAATTTTTTTTATTTTTGGCGCTTTATTTATTGTAAAAGATAATATGAATAATGTTCTTTGAGCTGACTCCATTGGGTCACAGTTTGCAAGATCTTTGATTATCATTATGTACTATGTAGAGGATAAGACATCATCCACATGTGCGAAGGGAGAATTCATACACATTCTGATTGGCCAGTTTAAAGACGTGTGTGGTCTTCTGTAGACATGCTCAGTGATATTATTCTCCATTGTCTCTGATAGACAAGATGCTCATTTTTGTTATAAATGACTTAGGTGTTTTGAACAAAGACATTATAACTATCTCGCATTGCATCCATCCAATTATTCACACAAGCCGCGTCCTTCCATTATCTGCGGCCTGTAAATAATTACACATTTATAAACTTAAAACTACATTTCCAGGAGATTAACGTTATTTTCCGTTGGCCAAACCATAGTAAATTTTCCTCTAATTATAATTTGACAACAGTGCTGCTTGTCAAAGTAAAGACCGACCAAGCTAGGATAGTATCACCATTTATAGACCTTCTTCAAACTACAGTTTTTGTGAGTTGGCGCCATTAATTAATAAATTCCCTATGTTTCTAGCAACCAATCATAGACATTAATTGGGTTCAGAGTGTTCCAATTGGACAGAAAGTACAGGGTGTTTGGGAATAATGAAATCCGTTTAATTTACGATAAATCTATTTAAAGTGCATTAAAGGAACACTCTAGTGGTAGGAATACATACTTATATTCCTCACACTAAAGTGTACCTCTGCCTCCACAGGTTCCCCCCTGTCCACCCAGCTACGAAAGGGTTAAAGAACCGTTATTTCACTTACCTGATTCCAGCACCGAAGTCCCTTGCTGCTGGTTCTGTCTCCATCTAGTCTGATGTCAGAGCAGTGGGGAGACAGTCACTAGAGGTTGGGGTCTCGCTATCCTCCACCGACCCAGGACCCAAGACCAGGATCCAGCTTCCAGTAGGTAGACCTTTCCTAGTCCAGGGAGTCCAGGGAGTAAAGCAATATGCTCTTAAAGGAGCAAGTGATTATAATCCCAGGGGAGTATAATGATATAGCAATCGCCAGAGTGATACAGCCGTTCCCCCCCACACATGAGATGAGACTCTGTGTTGAGGATAAGCAGGAATTTGTTTATTGGCTGCTACAACTGGCCTTATATGCAGGACCCCCTGCAAGAGGCACTCCTCCCTGGACCTGAGAGTAGACTATAGTAAAAACATACACCTGATTACATTGGCTCTTAGGTCCATGACACTCCTATACAAAATCCTTACCCTGTGCCTGAGAGATAATTGAGTCAGGAACTGTACTAAACTCAATTATCTCCAGGCACAGAAAACATACATTTTTACAAAACCCTCAAAATACCTTCAAACACAGAACCCCCCCACAAAAGCTACATCCCATAGTCTTTTCGCGGTAGGCTGGCAAGCAGGCCCCTCCAAGAACACGTGGCAGAGGCATTTCTGCCACAAACTTCATAGTAGTTACATAGTTAGATACATAGCTACATTTATTTATTTATTTATAACATATTTTACCAGGAAAGATACAATGAGATTTCTCTCGTTTTCAAGTATGTCCTGGGTGTACATACTAGTTACATATATACATATTAGTTACATTGTTATGTAATAGTTACATCTTGTACTAGTTACATAGCTACATACTAGTTATATTGTTACATACTAGTTACATAGCTACATACTAGTTACAGATCTACACACATCTACATACTAGTTACATACTAATTAAATTGTTACATTGTATACTAGTTACATAGCTACATAATAGTTGCATATTTACATTACATATTAGTTACATTGTTACATAGCTACATACTAATTACATACTAGTTACATTATTACATACAAGTGACATGCTAGGTGCATAGCTACATTCTAGTTACATCACTATATACTAGTTACATTGTTACATTTCATCTTAGTTACATTGTTAGAGTCTAGTTACATTGTTACATACTAGTTACATACTGGTTGCATTGTTACATACTAGTTACATACTAGTTACATACTATTTACATTACAAAGTAATGAAGGTTGGACTCAGGTTGAGTTCATCTTTGGTATATAAAAAAGAAAGACAATGTAGACCTATACCAATATACAATAGTGTGTAGGTCAAAAAAGACTTATCGTTAATTGATATATCAGCTTCCTCTCAAGATATTCCACACTGTATCCCATACATACAATATCACCAGATAGAAAATAGAGGGTATAGCTTACTAAATACAGAAAAAAAGAAGAATACAATAGTGTAATTGTAGCAGAACCCCTGCTGTGAACTGTGAATTGCCCCGGTTAATCTGCAATGTGTGTTACTGTACTGCCATCCCTTTCGTGTGTTTTCCCTAGCTTTACCCTTTGTTTTATAGAACTGCCTGCTCCCCGTTCGGGAGTACTGCCAAGAATGGGACCGAACGGGGACCACCACAAAACCCTGGGGGGCGGCCCATTCGTTAGACGAACACCATCCAGGGGGAGCATTCGCGGACGGCTTTCCACCTTTCGGCTCCAGAATGAGGACCTCCCCGGCACCCATTAGAATGTTCACACCAATCAATTGGAACGTTGGCAACTCGCAACATAGTGTGAAACCGCAAGGGAAGTAATTAAAGAGTGCTGCTCTGGGTGGAAGCCGTTCATACAGACGAACGCCAGCCATGGGGAGCATTCACATCCCGAAAGAGATGCTTCACACAGGGACCCTGCAAACAAAGACTGTTCGTGGCAGTTACCGTTCTGGGGGTCCCAGAGATTGGTGGGGACATCCTGTGGCTGGGAGGTAAAAAGGCAGGAAGTTTCCCACGCTACAACCCTCCCCAGATGCAGAGACCTCTGGAAAGAAGACCCCTGGGGGAGGGAGGTCTCTGGGAGGTGACACTGAGTAGCAGGAAAAAGGGACAAAAGGACTGAAGGACCGTTTCCATCTGGGGACCTCTGGGCGGGGACACTGAGTGGCTTGAACAGGGGACAAATGGACTGGGGTTCCGTTATACGACCCCCAGGTTGGGGGGGACTCTGGGAGGGGACATTGTCTTCATGTGTGCACCATCCCTTGCATGGAGAAAGTATAAAGCCGCATGTGGCCAATAAAGTTGTTGTTGTACCCCTGGAACGGTGAGTCGTTCAGTTACTGGGCGGGAAATGGGTCTGTTCATTTATTAATAGTGGAGGTAACCAGCCGGGTTACCCAGGGTCTGCTACAGTAATACAGTAAGAATGCTGTAATTGTGTGCCAGATTAATCTGATGCACAATTACTACATTCCTATTGTATCACACTATTGTATTATTCATTTTTTTCTGTAGATAGTCTGCTATACTCTCTATTTTCTATCTGATGAGTGTTCCCCTATGAAATGTTCTTCTGCTGTTGATCCAAATGAAATGCGAGCAGCTCACTTCTCAGGGAGCCTGCGTGGAAGTAAGCTCGACCTTGTTATATCATTTTATCCAACACTCTCCGTAGGGTATAGTTTATATAGTAATAAAGACTTCCTTGCCATCCACACATTGTGCATCTTCCACTATAAAAGGTTCATATTTTATTACAAATAAGCTTTATTCTTATAGTCACTGTGTAAACATTGAATCTAACATGACGTACTGCTCCTTCTATGATAAAGAAACCTGGATTGTTCGCAAATCCAAAAATAAAATGTTTTCAAAACACATTTTGGAAAAGCTGTGCTTGATGGAAAGTTTTCGTTATTCACATCTTCTTAATTCTTCCTCATTTACACTTGGGTTAAACATTTACGCCTTTCGCAGTGTACACAAACCTAACGTTAGATACACTAGGAACTTCAAAGCCATTTTAGGAAGTTTGTGGATTGTACACTTAGTGCAAGCCCTGAGCCGCCCCTCGATTGCGCTCTAAGCTCCCATACGAAGTCTGAGTTTGTTGCTACACATGCGTTGAGTGCTGATCTGACATTCCTCCCCATCTTATTTATATAAGAAATACTTTTCCCTTTCAGCAGAAGATGAGAGACACGTTCCTGTGCATTACACAGATTTCAGCGACGTACAAAAACATCATAATATTATTAAATACTTATGAAAAACGCGGTGAGGGGAGAGAGCTGCTTTGTGAAGGAGCTCTGTGTGATTTCGTTTTTTTATTTGGCTTCGGATCACAGCCATTTATCCCCTTCTTGACCACCACCCGATGAGCATACTATGCCCTGGCCTTCAAGATGTAGAGGGTCAGAGTGTTTTTTTATTTCTCTCTTATTTTAGTCGACTGAGGAAGAAGGTTTTAACTCATGTTGTTTTTAAATATATCCAGTCTGACACAAATCAACCTGTGTTAAGCTAATAAATGTAAAAACTACTTAGCAACTGTTAACATCAAAAACAGTACTCGCAAGAGCTGGGCCACAGTCGGATTTTTTTAAATTGCGTTAATTTTTTTTTGTGGCTTTAGAGCTATAAAGCCAGTTCAGAAATGTCCTGTTTTATTTTGTCAATGTCAGTGAATTGTTATTATATCTAAGTCCAGATTATGACCGGTGTGACTATATTTTTTTGGGAACACAGTATCTAAATTCTTCTAACTGTAATAAATCCATTGGGGAAAGGCAGATAGGGTCAGACTTAGGCATTCAGATGCCCCCACTCCAAACTTGTCCATGATGTACTCGTATGTACGAGATCAAATTCTAGACAATTTCTCAACTAAATAATGTAAAAAACAGGTATAGGTGCTTTAAACCCAACGACAAGTGGTGTGTATGAACTTACGTGTTTCCCCTACCATCTTAAAATAAACAATACACCAAGAAAATAACTGAAATATTCATACAAGGTGAACACAAAATTGACTTATTATATGAATGGGATGATGGCTTCCAAAATAAGTAACTTTGTATTCAGCAGGAATCTGAAATAAATGCAAAACAAATGGATGGACGCAAGTCTCTTTTCAGTTATGTAACTATGTGTGGCGGGACCGCTGCCTAACTGTGAATTGCCCCTTTTCTATGTGTGGTTGTGCCCTCCTGGAATGTGTGTTCCCCTTTGTAATTCTGTCCCTTTCCTTAATTTTGACCTTAAATCATGCAAAGTACCTTTTAACCACATGGGGGCGCTCCAGGGTGCACGGAGCCCCGTGTGCCGGACCACCCCGATACCCCATTTAGAATGTTTAGTTAGAATGTTCACACCTCGCTAACAAAGTGTGAAAACCACAGACTGCAAGCTTCAACCACGTGGGGGCGCTCCGACGCACGGAGACTCATGCTCCGGACCACCTCGACACTCCATTTAGAACGATTAGTTAGAATGTTTACACCTCGCTAATGAGGTGTAAAAACCGCAAGGGAACAAGCGGTGCGTGCTTCTCCTGGGCGGCCGCCGGTTCGTATCACGAACGCCCAACAGGGGGAGCATTTGTCTCCCGAACTGGCCTGCGAACACTGTCTTCCATCCCCATGTTGGAGATCATCCTGCCCACTCCCTAACGGAGCTATAGTCACTTTACCTCCTCTACCTGGCTAGGCTTGTGGCTGCCCATGAGAACGCTCTCTCCGATGGATACCTGCGTGGGGGTATCCACTGGGGAGAGGGACGCGCGCCAGCAGAGAATCTCTGGAGCTGTGAGTCGGTCTCACAGCTGCAGGGACCAGCTGGCTGCGTGAAAGTCCATGCAGACGAATGGTAGAAGGAGCACCCATTCAAACTTTGCGCCATTCTCCTGGTTGGTCGGCATGAGTAAGCGCTGATTGGTCGCTGCGGGGCACCAGCAACCTATCAGAGCAGGAGCGCCCTTTCACCTGATTGGGTGGCGAAACCTCTCTCGTGACTAGTGTAACAGATCACCTGGCACCCCGACTGGGTACCTCCGTTATTGGATGCTCCTAGCGCTTCCTGAGGACTCCAAGCACTCCAGCCGACACCATAACCACCGTAGACTCCTTCCGAGAACAAGACAGAAACAAGCTCTTACAAGAGCTTAGATGGGAGCATGCTTGTAGTGATATAGCAATTCCCCCAATAAGAGACAGGACTCTAGATTGAGGGTGAAGAAGAACTCTGGTTTAATGAAACACACTCTGCTTTTATGCAATTCTCCCATGCAAGGGAGACGCCCACAGACAATTATACATTAGCCAATCACACAATGGTTACATCCCACACATCTCCTTCCCTTACCCTGATAGGTAACACAATTATCCGTACAGTTTAAAACATACTTTTTACCCAACTTTCATAACTCTAAAACTATACATCCAATATTAATAAAAGTATATTTTTAATCAGCACATTCCAAATACAAACATACCCAAAAATCATTCGAATCCGTTCAGCCGTTCGGGAGATAGATATAAGTCACTTTTGACCGACACATTTTCATGCCCAAAACAGTTCCATGGATTTGGACTGTGCGGTCGGTCTATTTTACACAGAGAAAATGACTAAGTCCCATTCGAACGAGCGTTCGAATCTTCAAACGGGACTTAGTCTCCAGCCGCAGTGTCGAAGTAGAGTAGAACGTACGGGTCAGCGGAGTTCGTGCAATTGGGTAGCCAAAAACAGTTCCATAGATTTGGCTGCACACACCGCTGACCACGTTCGAATGAGTTAAAATGGCCTCCGCCACGTGTTCGGTATTCGAATGGCGGCCACTTCGACGACTTCGGCACTTCGACTGCATCCGAAGTGCCAGTTTAAAAGTACAAATCCTTTCTTTGGGAATTAAAGGGCCAGAAACAGCAATATAAGAATCAAGTATGCCCTCATCAGTTCCTAGAAGGGCCATACATCCCAGGGCCATAGTCGCAGGGCAGGAGGCTGACAAACAGGCCCCTCCAAAAACCAGTGGCGAGGTCACTTTCACCACAACTAGGCACTGTATACTATACATTAAGCTGTATACCGTACATTAAGCTGTATACTATACATTAAGCTGTATACCGTACATTAAGCTGTATACTATACATTAGGCTGTATACCGTACATTAAGCTGTATAGCGTACAATAAGCTGTATACTGTACATTAAGCTGTATACCGTACATTAAGCTGGATACCGTACATTAAGCTGTATGACGTACATTAAGCTGTATATCGTACATTAAGCTGTATACCGTACATTAAGCTGTATAGCGTACAATAAGCTGTATACCGTACATTAAGCTGTATAGCGTACAATAAGCTATATATCGTACATTAAGCTGGATACCGTACATTAAGCTGGATACTGTACATTGTCGGGGCAGAGCTTTTAATTTAAACTCACCAGGGTGTCGGACATTACTAAGGATGCCAAGTGAGTTTGCCTTGAGCTTCTGGAGGAGCCTGCTTGGACCCTGTAAAATCTAATATAAAAGTCTTTGTTCATGTATTTGGATTATATGGTTTGGGAACCGAACAGCCGCATGAACAGGAGACCACCCTGGAGCTTGTTAAGCCTAATTGATACTTTGTAGCAATTTCCACTGCAGTGTTCTAAGTGTTCGTCTGGGTTGCCGCAATTCCTATGGACAACCATAGAAACATAGAAACATAGAATGTGACAGCAGATAAGAACCATTCGGCCCATTTAGTCTGCCCAATTTTCTAAATACTTTCATTAGTCCCTGGCCTTATCTTATAGTTAGGATAGCCTTATGCCTATTCCACGTATGCTTAAACTCCTTTACTGTGTTAACCTCTACCACTTCAGCTGGAAGGCTATTCCATGCATCCACTATCCTATCAGTAAAGTAATACTTCCGTATATTATTTTTAAACCTTTGTCCCTCTAATTTAAGACTATGTCCTCTTGTTGTGGTAGTTCTTATTTTAAATATAGTCTCCTCCTTTACTGTGTTGATTCCCTTTATATATTTAAATGTTTCTATCATATCCCCCCTGTCTCGTCTTTCCTCCAAGCTAAGATCCTTTAACCTTTCCTGGTAAGTTTTATCCCGCAATCCATGAACCAGTTTAGTAGCCCTTCTGAACCCTCTCTAAGGTATCAATATCCTTCTGAAGATACGGTCTCCAGTACTGTGTACAATACTCCAAGTGAGGTCTGTACAATGGCATGAGCACTTCCCTCTTTCTACTGCTAATACCTCTCCCTATACAACCAAGCATTCTGCTAGCATTTCCTTCTGCTCTATTACATTGTCTGCCTACCTTTAAGTCATCAGAAATAATCACCCCTAAATCCCTTTCCTCAGATGTTGAGGTTAGGACTCTATCAAATATTCTGTACTCTGCCCTTCGGTTTTTACGTCTAAGATGCATTATCTTGCACTTATCCACATTAAATGCCACAACTCTGACCATTTTTCTAGTTTACCTAAATCATTTGTCATTTGGCTTATCCCTCCTGGAACATCAACCCTGTTACATATCTTAGTATCATCAGCAAAAAGACATACCTTACCATCAAGACCTTCTGCAATATCACTTATAAAAATATTAAAGAGAATGGGTCCAAGTACAGATCCCTGAGGTACCCCACTGGTGACAAGTCCAAGCTTCGCTTCGAATATATTCCATTGACTACAACCCTCTGTTGCCTGTCACTCAGCCACTGCTACCCATTCAACAATATTGGAATCCAAACTTAAAGATTGCAGTTTATTGATAAGCCTTCTCTGTGCAACAGTGTCAAAAGCCTTACTGAAATCTAGGTAAGCAATGTCTACTGCACCACCCTGATCTATAATTTTAGTTACCCAATCAAAAAAATCAGTAAGATTAGTTTGGCATGATCTGAAGTAAACCCATGTTGTCTCTGATCTTGAAATCCTTGTGTTTTCAGATGTTCAACAATCCTATCCTTTAACATGGTTTCCATCACTTTCCCCACTACTGAAGTAAGGCTTACTGGCCTATAGTTGCCCAACTCCTCCCTATTACCTTTGTTGTGAATGGGCACAACATTCGCTAACTTCCAATCTTCTGGGACTACTCCTGTTAACCCCTTAAGGACGGAGCCAAATGTACACGTTGTGAACGAAACAAAATGTAAACAAAACCTGGCATTTGCGCTACATGTCTGTCCAACCGTAATTCACCTCTTTCATATTAAATGCACCCACCCTTATTATATATAATTTTATTCAGGGGAAACAGGGATTTCATTTAATATCAAATATTTAGCTATGAAACATAATTTAATATGAAAAAAATGGGAGAAAATAAGAATTTTTTTTAATTTTTTTAGTTCTACATAACATTTTAACTGTCAATGTCATAATACTGTTTGCTTTTACTGCAATAAAATACACATATTTGTATTCAGCAAAGTCTCACGTGTAAAACAGTACCCCCTATGTACAGGTTTTATGGCGTCTTGGGAAGTTACAGGGTCAAATATAGCATGTTACATTTGAAATTGAAATTCGCCAGATTGGTTATGTTGCCTTTGGGACTTTATAGTAGCCCAGGAATGAAATTTACACCCATAATGGCATACCATTTGCAATAGTAGACAACCCAAGGTATTGCAAATGGGGTATGTCCAGTCTTTTTTAGTAGCCATTTGGTCACAGCCACCGGGTAAGTAAGAAAAAACCGGAGGGCGTACGATTACGCCCGGCGGCGTTTAGAGCCGCCTAAAATAGGGCGTAATTGTACGCCCTCCGGTCTGAAGGGGTTAACAATGATTGGTTAAATAAATCTGTTAATGGTTTTGCTAGTACATCACTAAGCTCTTTTAACAGCTTTGGGTGTATTTCATCAGATCCCATTGACTTCTTTGTCTTTACTTTTGACAGTTGAAATAGAACCTCTTCCTCTGTAAACTCACGTGTAATAAATTACTAATTTATCCTTTTTCTTAACTGAGGTCCCTTTCCTTCCTTTTCATCTGTAAATACCGAACAAAAATATTCATTGAGGCAGTCAGCTAGACCTTCATCCTCTTCTACATATCTTCCTTCTTTTGTTTTTAATCTAATTAATCCTTGTTTTACTTTTCTTTTCTCATTTATGTATCTAAAAAAAGTTTTGTCCCCCTTTTTTACTGACTGTGCTATTTTCTCTTCTGTGTGTGATTTGGAAGCTATTATAACTTGCTTAGCCTCTTTCTGCCTAATCTTATAGATCATTTTGTCTTCCTCACTGTAACGGACCGTTTCAGCACACAAGGGGTTAAAACCATTTAGGCGATTGTCCCCTTCCAGAGATGCAGGCACAGCTACTGCAGAACACCAATCCGCCGAACAGGAAACCATACGAATGCTGTAAACAGCCGAATAGGAAAATCCATACGAATAGGTTTACACTCCTAGCAGTCAAACTGGAACAGGCATTTAAGGCATTTTGATCTTGGCTATTCCTGACTACGCTGATTTCTGGTTCCCCTGACTTGGCTTGTTAAACGGTATTTGTGTATTTCTGGCTTCTTTGACCTCGGCTATCCCTTGACCATTCTCGGGCTCTAACGTATTAGTCCGGCCATTCTAAGGACCGGTTTACGTTCTATCCTTTCTGTTCCTTTCTATTTTCTATGTAGATGTTACATAGTTCTGCGTGCTGGACCACACTAGCAGTCGTGACACTTACACTCATTACTGGGTGTAAATACACTCTTACACTCACTGCTGGGTGTAAATACACTCTTACACTCACTATTAGGTGTGAATACACTCTTACACTTCCTGCTGGGTGTGAATACACTGTTACACTCGTGACTGGGTAAGAATATTTGTCCCTGGATTATACAGCCCTTTGTTCCCTTCGCCTGTTTTTTTTATAAATTGCATTCACCTCATATACATGCCCCGTTCGAATAACAAATAAATCACTGAATGACAGACCACCCAGATGTGCAGTGTGCCGCTTGTTGACCCCAATAACCTCTGCTGACACCTCTGAAACCGCAATAACACCAACATTCTAAGCGGTTGGCTGCGTGGTCGCCGTTCGTATATACGAATACGTGGTGGCGGCTATCTTGGGCCACGAACACAGACAGTGGTGTTTGGTCTCAAACACCGCTGGGACTTCCACTTCCGATTATGTTAGTTTGGATTTATATGAACTGAATGGCGTTCGGTGGGAGTATACTCCTGAACCGTTTATTCATATATAATGTTGTATTTGGTACTCCCGAAAGAGACCGACTGCACAGCCTGATCTCATGGAACTATTTTGGGAAGACGTCTCGTGTGTGATCGGTCTAAACTGTATCCCGGTGGCGTTTCGGCTGCGTTCGTGGGTTTGAGTGCTTTCTGGATATGTTGGGCGCTCAGATCCAGGCTACCCGGGGATGTAGAACTTGAGGTTGTACTCTTTTGTTAAGTATGTATTTTGGGATGTTTTTATTATGCATGTCCTGAACCTGAAAGGTAATTTAATTATGTGTGCTAGGACGACACCTTCCGCTTCTGGTATGACACCCCACTGCTGGGGAGAGAGACCGGACGGATTTTATTATGTATGTCCTGGACCTGAGAGGTAATGTAATTATGTGTGTGCTTATGTTGCTGTCCCCTCTCAGGTCCAGTGAGGAATGCCCCTGGAATGTGTCACCAGAAACCCCTTGCATTGGGACTTGCATAAAAGGCCAGCTGTGGCTCCCTTTAAACAGTTCCAGTTATACCCTCAACACAGAGCCTTGTCTCGTGCTTTTAGGGAACAGCTTTATAACTGCTTTGTAGGATTATCGCTTCCAGGATTATTGCAGGTCTACTCACACTGGAAAGAACATCTCTGGCGGCAAAACCCCTCTTCCCACCAGGGTGTCCGCCACACTGGGTGTGAATACACTCTGACACTCACTACTGGATGTGAATACACTCTGACACTCACTATTGGGTGTGAGTACACTCTTATAGTCACTATTGAGTCTGAATACATCCTTACACTCATTACTGGCTGTGAATGCACTTTGACACCATATACTGGGTGTGAATTACTATTTAATATTTCAATCTATTGTATGCCAGTCAAAAGCCATTTGAAGAATCCACCCAGAACAAATATGGTAAAAGGGTGGTGTGGAATTTAACCTTAGTAAATTCAAGAATTTCCCTAAGATTATTTTATAAATTGTATTATTTATACCCATAATTTAGATTACTATCTATGGCATTACCTGGTTAAAGGTAATCTCATTATCTGTATTTTGTTTTTTAAGGAAAAATTCCACTGCTCTGATGCATAATTACTTTGTAAATAACAATGAAAATGTGCAATGTGTTCACAGTGACCCACATTCTCTCTCTGTGATAGCGGTAATGGGCTGTGTGCGGCAGCCCTCCATTTGAAATGGTGAAATGTTTAAATTGATTT
>OW240914.1:358087336-358097829 GCA_933207985.1 Pelobates cultripes
GATCAAGTAAGCTACGGGATGTTCGCCGCCATCTTCCACAACCTAACTCAATACCGCTCCCAATCCAAATATTGAAGCATCTGTGTGAACAAGAAATCGTTTAGATGAATTGGGAGCAGCTAGTACAGGGCTATTAACAAGGGCCTGTTTGAGCTGTTGGAATGCCTGTTCACATTCTGGGGCCCATACTTCTTGGCGGCATAGGTTCTTTCTAGTAAGGTCAGTGAGGGGTTTGGTCAGGGTGCTGTAATTTGTGACGAATTTCCGGTAGTAGCCAGCTGTCCCTAGGAATTCGAAAACCTGTTTTTTGGTATGGGGTTGGCCACTGGGCTACTGCCTCGAATTTGGCAGGTTTGGGCTTTTGTTTCCCACACCCCACCTGTGACAAACTCCACCTTTTAGCTGAATTTGAGTTTTTGGAGGGGATTACTTGCCAGCCTTTTACCCTTTTACCCTGTGATTTATTTTGACCCTAAGTGTGCCTATTGGCACTTTAAACATTGGTTCTTTGAACTCCTGAACAGTTTAAGTGGCCGCCATTCGACATTCGAACACATGGTGGCGGCCATCTTGTTCGTATGGACTAAAACCGCAAATAGACTTCAGGGGGACTTAGTCGCGAATGGAACTATTTTCGGCATTAAAACCTTGCGGTTCCCGGTCGGTCCTCCAGCGGCACTTACCTGCGAATCTATAAAACCATTTTGGGCATGAAATCCTGGGTTTGCCTGGGCAAAAATATGACTTCCATAACATTTCTGAACTGGGTGATTTTTGGATATGTTGTTCACACAGATCAGAGCTATCAGGGGATATGTTATGTTTTGGGGTAGTTATGGGACTTTATAAAAATGTGTGTTTTTTTCTGCCTGTGGATAATTAAGTTAATGCATTAACTACCTTAATTATATCACAGGCAGAGGGGAGGGATTGTTTACTGTATGTGGGAGTGTCTTACTGTTAATTACTGTTTTGATTGGTTTCTACATCTTGTAATTCGGTGCTCCGTTAGGTCCATGGAGTGTTCCCCTTGCCTCAGGAATTGTATAAAAGCCAACCTGAACCATTAAAGCTGAGATTCCTGCTTACACTCTAAAACTGTGTGTCGTCCTGTTATTGGAGGGAAAGAAGACTTGCTCCTGTGTCTGCTGTTCCAGCTTGCAGGAGTGTGACAGACCTCCCTGCCTCTGGATTATAACTTAAAAACTGGTTTCGTCTGTTTGTTCGTCAGTCCCTGGGTTTTCGTCTATTTCCCTGGTTTCATTCGTTAAAACGAACTAACGACCAAATGGCGGGCCACCCAGCAGGAAAGTGTGCTGCTTGTTAACCTTTTTGACCTCTTTAACACTGTGGTTAACCGCAGCCACTTCCATCTCCCGAACAGTCGGTTGGGTGGTCGTTGTTCGTATGAACGAACACGTGGCGGCAGCCATTTTAAACTATCGAACGTCCAGCGGTGTTTTGTCATCGACCGCATGGAACTATTTTCGGTCACAGTTTCACATGAACACCATTGGGACTTCCATTCTTTCGTTTGGATTCATACGAACGCAGCAACGTTTGTTACTTCTAAAACTCACAAATCAGACCGAACCTGAGGACTAAAACCCATAGAACTGATTCTGGGCAGATTATGCCGAATGGTTCATGAAAATACTTAAACCCCATGGCGATCTGACTGTGTTCGTGGGATCTGAGCGCTTTTCGGACATATTGAGCACTCAGATCCAAGCTATCTGTGGATATGTCGAACATGGGGGTTTAATTTTGAAGAATATTAGTTATTGTGGCGAAACCAACCTCGCCACTGTGAACTGGAGAAGCCTGGTTGCTCGCCTGCTCCCTTTGGACTATGGCCCTGCAGGTTAAACTGTTTATTTCCCCTGCAGAAAGGTTTATTTGTGTGATCTGAGTGCCATTCATCTAATAATGTGCACTCAGATCCCAGCTATCTGGGGATATGTGAAATGTCTGTGTGTTATGTGTAAAATGTGACTTATGTATTTTAAAGTGTTTTGTGTCTTTTTGCAACCATGTGCTTAATGGAGTCTTGTGTCTGTCCTGGGAGATAATTGAATTACTTATCTCCAGGATAGAAGACTCTGAAACTGGTTTGGGCCAGAAAGCCATGCTTCATTTAGTCACAAAGGACTTTTACTAACTTTTGAACCCCTTGTCTGATTTGTGCCATTTTTGAATATGTTGTTCCCCTGAATGGATTGATTGAGAATATGTAATTTTATGTGAATGTGATGTATGGTTTTGGAGTTATGAAAGTTGGGTAGAAAGTATGTTTTAACTGTATGTATAATTGAGTTTCCTCTCAAGATAAGGGGAGGGAATATGTGGGATGTAAATGTGATGTGATTGGTTGTTTTGTAACGCCCTGTGGGCTGTACTATGTTTGTGGATTGGGAATAAAAGAGACTGTATGTGACAGTACAGGGAGTTCCTGTTTAACCCTCAAAGTGAAGTGTCGTCTCATTATTGGGGGAGGATTTACTGTATGCTGTTCCAGTTTGACTGCTAGGAGTGTATACCTATTCGCATTGGTTTTTCCTATTCAGCTGTATACAACATTCATATGCTTTAGAGCATTCATATGCTCCTACGGTTCTGTGGTTTTGGTGTCTGCTGCAGTGCTTGGAGTCCTCAGGAAGTGCTAGGAGCATCCTTTAACGGAGGTACCCAGTCGGGGTGCCAGGCGATCCGTTACAGTTATGTATTTTAATGTGTTTTTATTATAGTTTAACTTGGAAATACTCTCTCTACCTGGAGATAATTAACTTTACTACAGCCCTTTAACCCAATTATCTCCAGGATAGAAAGGAGGGATTTTACTGTTTATGTGGGAGTGTTTCACATTGTACTGCATTTGTGATTGGCTACTGTAACTGTATTCCAGTCCTCCACATACAGGGAGTGCAGAATTATTAGGCAAGTTGTATTTTTGAGGATTAATTTTATTATTGAACAACAACCATGTTCTCAATGAACCCAAAAAACTCATTAATATCAAAGCTGAATATTTTTGGAAGTAGTTTTTAGTTTGTTTTTAGTTATAGCTATGTTAGGGGATATCTGTGTGTGCAGGTGACTATTACTGTGCATAATTATTAGGCAACTTAACAAAAACAAATATATACCCATTTCAATTATTTATTATTACCAGTGAAACCAATATAACATCTCAACATTCACAAATATACATTTCTGACATTCAAAAACAAAACAAATCAGTGACCAATATAGCCACCTTTCTTTGCAAGGACACTCAAAAGCCCGCCATCCATGGATTCTGTCAGTGTTTTGATCTGTTCACCATCAACATTGCGTGCAGCAGCAACCACAGCCTCCCAGACACTGTTCAGAGAGGTGTACTGTTTTCCCTCCTTGTAAATCTCACATTTGATGATGGACCACAGGTTCTCAATGGGGTTCAGATCAGGTGAACAAGGAGGCCATGTCATTATAATTTCTTCTTTTATACCCTTTCTTGCCAGCCACGCTGTGGAGTACTTGGACGCGTGTGTTGGAGCATTGTCCTGCATGAAAATCATGTTTTTCTTGAAGGATGCAGACTTCTTCCTGTACCACTGCTTGAAGAAGGTGTCTTCCAGGAACTGGCAGTAGGACTGGGAGTTGAGCTTGACTCCATCCTCAACCCTAAAAGGCCCCACAAGCTCATCTTTGATGATACCAGCCCAAACCAGTACTCCACCTCCACCTTACTCTTATCTAGTGTCTGGGAAACACTGTTGTATCAACCACTTTATTTTATTTATTTATTTATTATATTTCCAATTTTGTGAAGCGCCTACCCACTATCTCTTATTTTCTTCGCTATTTGCTCTTTCCCTTCTTGTTAGTGTGGGCTGCTCTATATATACATATACTATGGATTTATTTACAAATAGAGATAATTGGCAAGATAAGCTGGCCAATCGATTTGAATGTGAAAAAGACAACATCAATTTTAATAATGATAATCTAGATTTCACCTGTCAAAATTTACAGAAACTCTTGACAAAGGAAACTAAAATTAAGTGGGAAATTTTCACTATGACCAAATACTTAGAAAATAACATCACACCGAGAGGTTTACGTTTTTTTTAAAACTCCTACATTTGATAGAGATGACTCAGAATTTATAGAAATTTGGGATGCTGCCCTCGAGTCTTTCTCTATTCGAATGATGAAAATTTGTATACAACAAAGAAATCTTTTAAAATTAGATGTTGAAATTAACCAAATTCAAGAAAAATTAAGACCTTTAGCAGGCTGTGAAGAAGTTGAAAAATCTTTAGAAGTAGTTAAAGACTATGCGGAAAAAATTGAACAAGAAACAGTGGCTATTAAAAAGAAAAAATTCTTAAGAGATAAAAATGATTATGCTTTTAATAAAGTACGTTCTTTTGCAAAAAAGTTTCAACAACGAGATAGATCGCAGTCACGTAATAAATTTTATCCACATAGAGATACTTATTCTTATCAAGTTTCAACCAATAGAACTAACAATGAGAGTAGACAACTCCCTAGGAAATTCCAAACACAGAGAAATGAGACATTTGGACAAAATAGAGGGAAGAGAGAGATACCAGAAAGAGTATCTTATCAAAGAACATCATATAAAAAGATGGAAAATAACTATGACAGGTTTCAAAGTTCCAAATTTAAAACTTTATCGGAAAACTCCCCTAAATATTCCCAACCCCAACAATCCCCACTTTTTTTAGGGCAGAGACCCTTAAGGAGAGAGTTGAGAAACTTCCCCCAAAAAAGAATTTGGCAGGGAACAAAAGAGGAGTTAGGGCAGGAAGATTTTTGGAGAGAGAAAAAAAGAGGCAGGATAACAGAACAATAGGAATTTTTAATTTATCCGATAAAGTTCTTACTAACTCCCAAGTAGAAATTTTAAAAAAAGGTTTAAAATTTGTTCCTTCAGAATATAACCAACCATTCAGGACATTCATAGATATAAATAAATTTATACGTAATATGAGTATTAAATTGTTTTTTGAAAAATTACCTTCTACAGAAGAAACAATTACATCCCATGAATTTAAACATACATCTTTAAAAAAGAAATCCACTTTTTTTCTTCTACACTGTATTAATAGTGGAATGAAAGTTTTTGAAAGGTTGGTTATAAGTGAAGTAAAGAAAATCAATAAGCCTAAACATAATAATATTAATTATCAACAAAGGAGAGCAATGAAAGAGTTAAAATCGGATACAAGTATAGTTATCAAACCCGCCGATAAAGGTGGGGGTATAGTGATCCTTAATAAAGATCAATACTACTCAGAAATATATAGACAACTTAGCGATACCACCACTTATAAAGAACTAAAGAGTGACCCTACTAGCCAAATCAGAAAAGCATATTCAGAACTTTTGGATAGGGGTAAAGTGCTGGATATCCTGAATAAACATGAATTTTTATATCTTGATGTTTCTTTTTGCAGGATTCCAGTACTTTACATACTTCCAAAAATACATAAAGATCAAAAAAATCCACCAGGTAGACCTATAGTGTCCGGAGTTGGGTCACTTTTAAGTAATCTTTCTGAGTATGTGGATAAACAACTCCAACCATTGGTAATATCACAGCCTTCATACTTAAAAGACTCTACCTCTTTACTCTTGATGGACATACGATGGGAGAACAACTATCTCCTAGTAACATGTGATGTTACAAGTTTATATACTTGTATATCGCATGTTTTAGGCTGTGAAGCGGTAGAGTATTTTTTAAACCAGCAAAGCGATATGAGACAAGAACAGATTACATTTATTATGGATAGTATTAAACTTATCCTTAATAATAATTATTTTTGGTTTGATGAAAAAAATTTTTTACAGCTTAAAGATACCGCGATGGGAACCAGATTCGCGCCCAGCTATGCTAATCTTTTTATGGCACGTTGGGAGAATCTTTTTCTCTCAGAGGCCTGCTGGGCGCAGAATCTGGTTCTCTATCGTAGGTACATTGACGATATTTTTTTCATTTGGCAAGGAGATGTAGATTCACTTCGATCTTTTATTGATTTTTTAAATTGTAATCACTCAGACATACATATTACAAGTGAACATAGCACTGAGGGCATTAGTTTCCTCGATTTATATATATATGTTGAAAATCAAACTATTCAGACTAAGACCTTCTTTAAGAAAGTCGATGTCAATGGGTACATCGACACCTCAAGTTGTCATTATGGCCCATGGCTACATAATATGCCTAATAGCCAATTTTTGCGTCTATATAAGAACTGCAGTGATCCAAAATTATTTGATGAACAGGCACAGTTTCTAAAAACTAGATTAATTGAGAAAAATTATGATGCAAAGGTTTTAGATAATTTCATTAATAAAACCAAAGAAAAAGAACGTAAGGATATTTTAACACAAAGTAATAAGATATCTAATGTGAAAAAGAAGGAAAGTTTCCTAAATATCCCAATTGTTCTAAATTACAATGAAAATGCAAAACAGATTAAACACATTATTAACAAATATTGGTATATCCTTAAATCAGATCCAACTCTTAAGAATATCATAGGAGATAAACCAACTATAGTATATAGAGGTGCAAAAAATTTGAAACAACACTTAACGACCAGTTTTATTAAAGATAAAAAAGATAAAACCAAATTCTTTAACATTGATCCGGGTTTTTATCCCTGTAAATTATGTGTCGCATGTAAAAAAACTTTATTTAAAAAACAAAAAAATACTTCATTTACCTCTTACCATAATCAACATACGTTCCCTATCCGTCAAGTTCTGACGTGTCATTCCACTAATGTTATATACCTCCTCTGGTGTCCATGTGGTCTGCAATATATAGGAATGACTACTAGAGCATTAAAAACTAGGATTGCGGAGCACGTGGGCAATATCCAGAGGGGGTATATGAAACATAGTGTTTCAGCACATTTTGCTGATAAACATAGAAGTGATCCATCCATACTATCTTTTATGGCTATTCTTAAAAAAGATAAAAACTGGAGGGGTGAGAATAATGTAAAGGAGTTGGCAAAAATAGAAAGCAAATGGATTTTTGATGTAGATTGTCTATTTCCAAATGGACTAAATTTAGATTTTGAGTTTTCTCATTTTTTATAAAAAAAAACAAAAAAAAACTTATAATAATTTTTTATAATAATTTTTATAACAATTTTTTTATTTTTTTATTATATATTTCACTTATTTTCTATTTTGCTCCATTATTTGCTAACCCCTAGATCCTCCCCTTACTTATACAGATACATGTTAAGGATAAACAACAAATATATGACCAGCCAAATATTTCTTGTATTACCCTGTGGCTTTATATTTGTTTGCTATTTTATATTTATATATATTTTTCTCTTCTTATTATGAGCTCTTTTTGAAAACGTAAGTCTCTTTCTGATATCGGAAATAATGGAACGCTGTATGCGTTCCATTATGCGTTCCAACTGACGAAACCGGAAGTGACATCGTCCGAAAATACCGGAAGTGACGCATGCGGAAGAAAAACTACGCACAGGTGATTGAAAATGCCGGATGCATTTAAAACAAGCCACGAGGACTTGAGGAACAGCACTGGAAGAAGGCTACCAAGCCGAAACGCGTTTGCTGCTATTGACTGCTGCTACTTACTACTTGTATTGTAATTTTTATTTTCTTATATTACTCCATTGGTTACTTTGGTTTGGGTAAGTGGATACCTTTTTCTACATATTATCTGTTATTGGGTTCCATCCCCTTATAACCAGGAGTTTGTTTATTATTATTTTTTATAAATAAATATCCTTTTTTACTACGGAATTTTCTCCATTCATTATCCGGAATCCTGTTAGCCTGAATTGGCACCTGTGAGCCTGCTATACAGAGCCTGGTATGGCTCTGGTAAATGTGAGTGGTTGTCCACCTTCTATTCCTACATACATTTGTAATATACAGTATACACTATGTTATGTTCTGTATTTATATTTTGTAGATAACACTCTGCCATTCTTCAACGTTCAGGTTGTATTTTATGGTTGTTTTCCACCACTTCACTTGTTTTTGGGCTGATTCTTTTTTATGTGGTTTTGATATACATTTCTTTTTACATTTACTCTTATCTAGTGTCTGGGAAACACTGTTGTATCAACCACTTTATTTTATTTATTTATTATATTTCCAATTTTGTGAAGCGCCTACCCACTATCTCTTATTTTCTTGGCGTCTGAGTCGGACTGGAGCTCTCTGCCCTTTACCAATCCAGCCACGGGCCCATCCATCTGGCCCATCAAGACTCACTCTCATTTCATCAGTCCATAAAACCTTAGAAAAATCAGTCTTGAGATATTTCTTGGCCCAGTCTTGACGCTTCAGCTTGTGTGTCTTGTTCAGTGGTGGTCGTCTTTCAGCCTTTCTTACCTTGGCCATGTCTCTGAGTATTGCATACCTTGTGCTTTTGGGCACTCCAGTGATGTTGCAGCTCTGAAATCTGGCCAAACTGGTGGCAAGTGGCATCGTGGCAGCTGCACGCTTGACTTTTCTCAGTTCATGGGCAGTTATTTTGCGCCTTGGTTTTTCCACACGCTTCTTGCGACCCTGTTGACTATTTTGAATGAAACGCTTGATTGTTCGATGATCACGCTTCAGAAGCTTTGCAATTTTAAGGGTGCTGCATCCCTCTGCAAGATATCTCACTATTTTTGACTTTTCTGAGCCTGTCAAGTCCTTCTTTTGACCCATTTTGCCAAAGGAAAGGAAGTTGCCCAATAATTATGCACACCTGATATAGGGTGTTGATGTCACACCCCTTCTCATTACAGAGATGCACATCACCTAATATGCTTAATTGGTAGTAGGCTTTCGAGCCTATACAGCTTGGAGTAAGACAACATGCATAAAGAGGATGATGTGGTCAAAATACTCATTTGCCTAATAATTCTGCACTCCCTGTAGTCACTGTGGGAGTGTCACTTGCTGGAGGACCTGCATAAAAGCCAGCCTGTGGAACTCATTAAACCAGTCCATGTTTTGACCCTCAACACAGAGCCTCGTCTCATGCTTGGGGGGGATATTTCTTCAAGGTTCCTGTTCAGCGCTTGGGATTATTCAGTAGCAGACTTCATACTTGGGGGAAAGAACATCTTTTGACTGTGTTAACCCCTTCTCATACCCGGGGCGCTGTAACAAGGAGATTCAACTGGGAAAGTCCTTGTAAGGACTAGAGCTAATTCCCCATTTGGCTCCAGGAAGGAGCGGTTCCAGGGCCCCAGTCGAGCCATGGCGACTGTAAAAGTGCTGCAGATTGTCCCCTGTTCCAGCTAGGAAGCGGTCCTTTTGGCAGAGTTACCCAGCTGGGGTACAGGGAGCTGCGCTACACCACCTGGTGTTCCAAGGACTGAACTTCCGCCATCCAAATATGACATTTGCTCAGATTGAGGGTTAGGCCGGCCTCTTTAATCCGGTCTATCACTGCTCCTATGTGCCCCAAATGTTCTTCCCAAGTGTAACGGATCACCTGGCACCCCGACTGGGTACCTCCGTTAAAGGATGCTCCTAGCACTTCCTGAGGACTCCAAGCACTGCAGCAGACACCAAAACCACCGAACCGTAGGAGCATATGAATGCTCTCAAGCATATGAATGTTGTATACAGCAGAATAGGAAAAACCATGCGAATAGGTTTACACTCCTAGCAGTCAAACTGGAACAGCATACAATAAATCCTCCCCCAATAATGAGATGACACTTCACTTTGAGGGTTAAGCAGGAACTCCAGGTTTATTCACACCACCTCCTTTTAAGGGAGGGATTCACAATAATTAGCACAACAGCCAATTCCATACCTGTTACCTCCCACACATCTCCTCCCCTTAGATTAACACTTAACATAATTATACAGTGCACACTTTTCCCCAATTCTTGGATGTACCCCAAATATGGGGGATACACCTTTAAATGTTACATCCCCTGGTAGCCCTGATCTGAGTGAGACACATATCCAAAAATCACCCAGATCGGACCAGGGGTTCAGGAATTATGGAGGGTTAAAGTTTTGACCGACTGCATGGCAAAAGTATCCGAAAATAGTTCCATGTATTTTGGCCCTGCAGTCGGTCACAGAAAAGGGAATGAAAACACACGAATTGCCTGGGTTATAGAGCCTGGGGAGGGTTTTAACGAATTCCCTTGTTCGTGGGATTCTTTCTACCGAACGGCGGGTCATTCGGTAGTCTTCACACAAATTCATGGAGGTCTCAGCGGTGTTTGCCTAGTCGAGTGTCCGATTTTAGTTCCAGACACTCGACGGCAAAACACCGCTGTTCATTTTCCGAATGGCGGCCACCCAGAGGACAAAACCACACATTACATCGATTGCCAATTACCCGTTTGCAACATTGCATCCATTAATAATAATTGGAGGCACACTTATTCCTGGGTGGTCTGATTGTTCGGTAGTTTCACTCAATATAATGAATGGAGTGATTCTACCAAACAATTAGG
>OW240914.1:358097929-358127369 GCA_933207985.1 Pelobates cultripes
CCCCCTCCCAATTTCCTTATCCCCCTCTCCCAATCTTTATTTATCCCCCCTCCCAATTTCCTTATCCCCCTCTCAATCTTTATTTATCCCCCCTCCCAATTTCCTTACCCCCCCTCCCAATTTCCTTATTCCCCCCTCCCAATCTTTATTTATCCCCCCCACTCCTCCAAATTTCTTTCTCCCCCCCCACCACTGTTGTAGCGTGTCCGAGCTCTGTATCATGGTCCGCGGGTACAGGGAGCTTTTGTTTCCTGTACCCGGCCGGACTGATAGGAAGGTGCACACTCAGTGTGTACTTCCTGTTAGTCCGGCCAGGTACAGGAGACAGATGCTCCCTGTACCCGCGGACCATGATACAGGGCTCGGCCACGCTACAGTGAGGGGGTGACAGGAGAGAGTGCTGCGCGCTGAGCGTTTCCCTCCTGTCAGCCCGTCTCCTCAGGCTGCGCCCGGGCGTGCAAAGCTGCAGCTGCCTGAGGCTCTCTACAGAGCGCTCGGGCGGCTGCAGCATGAGGGGGGCCAGCGCTCCTGGCGGCGCCCCCTCCCAAGGCACCCTCCACCCTGGTGGCACACCTTCCTCCCCCCCCTTAGTACGCCACTGCTTAGGCAGCCACCTAGGACTCAGGGGTTATGCAGGGCTCCAGAACCATGAATCTGCCTGTCTCCATTCCTATGGAAAAATTAAGGATAGGCCCCGAATCAGTAAACTGTCTGAGGCCCTGTGGGACCATTCTTTGCATAAATGAGACATTTACCCTTGTTTTTACAGGTCATAGCAACAGCAAACCCTCCTTTGTACCGTGTAGCGGAAATAACGATTGTCATACACTTTTCATTCCCTTTGTTCGGCTGTCCGTAACCCCCCGTTCGTTTACCGTTTACCATCTGTGTTGTCCATTGGTTTGCATCTTTTAATAACCAACCACCCCTGGCAGCTAGCCGCAAATTGCTTGTTAAAGAAAGTGTTTCCCCTGTGTGGCCGCCATTCGTATTGCTGAACGCACGTGTGCAAGCAAATGGCAGTCATTTTGTCTCCTGAACGTGGGTAACGGTACATGAACCTGACATGGAACTGATTTCGGCTACACAACCCTGTGAACACTCAGTAAACTGATACCGCTGCCCATCCAACTTCCCAAACTGTTATGAGAACAGCGTTCGGAGGACATAAACTACCAAAAGGGGGAACGTTCGTATGCGAACAGCCGGGGAAGCTTTCGTCTGTATTCATGTGAGAACCCCCAAAAGATGACAGGTCATGCCTAATTTTCCTCTGGAACTGTTTTGGGGCTTCATCTCATGGCCGACCGGACAAAACTTCAATCGAATGGCGTTCCCAAACCACCAAAGGGATCTGAGTTATATTTTGACAAAGTGTGCGCTCAGATCCCAGCTGTTCGGTGATGTGGGGTTATGGAATTGTAAAATATATGTTTTGGTGTGTTATTCATATATATTGTGTATGGAGACGAACTGTGCTGGATTAAAACGAACAACTTTGCAGGAATTGCTGGAAGCGAGAGGGCAAATAGCCAGCAATAAAACAAAAGCCACACTAATTGCAGAGCTGACCGAGGGAGACCAGGCACACATTATGACCACAGAAATCATGGAGACGAAGTATGACAGAGAAGTAAAACGCAGGCTAATGTTTTATGGAGAAAAACCATCAAAAGAGCTGGTACAAGCAACATTAGCTCAAGTAGATGCCTTTATCACAGCGAGGGAAGATCGGGAGAACCGAAATTTGCTGGCCGAACAGCGTGCCTCTGAGAGACTGCCAACTACCACACAAGCACCAGAGGCAAAATTATAGGTACCACACAATGCTTTTAAAAAGTTTGTGGAATCAGAGGAAGAGATTGACAACTTCCTGCAAGATTTTGAGCGCCAATGCAGAATGTACAAAGTACCCTGAGCAGATTGGGTGCGAATTCTGGCTGGTAAGCTTTCAGACCATGCAGCCGAAGCCTACAGAGCTTTACCAGTGGAGGAAGTCACAGACTATAACCGGGTGAAGGAAGTGATTTTGGCAAGTTATGCCATCACCCCAAAAGCATACATGAGACACTTCAAGGAAACAAATAAACAGGAGAAGGACTTCCACACCGAATGGGCTTGCCGTATGCAGAGAGCATCCCTAGCCTGGCTACAAGCCAGTCAAGCAAACACCGGAGAAGAGATCACTCAGCTGATTTTACTTGAACAATTCTTTAATGGTCTGAACCCAGAGGTGTAGGAGTGGGTAAGAGACCGAAAACCTACCACCCTCTTAGAAGCGGCCAGACAGGTCAACGAATATCAAGATGCCCGCCAGCAGTCACGGATTAGCTTCAAACCTACAAACCCCAGACCGCTGAACAATAGCCCATTACCACCAGCATTACAACGACCAGGCCTCATCACTAACCCACAGGCGAATTGTTCCCCTGGGCGCAATGGAGTACAGTGCCATTTGTGCAAGAAATTTGGGCACTACCTAAGAGACTGCACTCCGAACAGGACCAGGCTCTGACAAATATACATGCGGTGACAGTGGCTGAGGTGCTGATGCGGGTCTTCTCCTGGATCGGTTTTCCCAGGCAGATGGTCTCGGATCGGGGCACTCAGTTCACTGCAGAATCACCCAACAGCTCTGGAGACTGTGTGGCATCAAGCCGATTATCAGTTCTGCCTACCACCCCAGACAAATGGCCTATGTGAAAGGTTCAATGGAACATTAAAACAGATGCTCCGGACTTTCACGGACACGAGTCAGATTCCTGCCACATCTCCTATTTACGTACAGGGAGGTGCCGCAGGAATCTACAGGATTCTCCCCCTTCGAACTACTGTTTGGACGGCGAGTACGGGGACCCATTGATTTAATCCGAGAACACTGGGAAGGAGCAGTAGGTGAGGATGGTACCCCTGTTATACCATATGTGCTGGAGTTCCGCAACCTCTTGGAGGGATTGACTCAGAACGTGCAGCTCCCTGTAGCGCAGCTCCCTGTACCCCAGCTGGGTAACTCTGCCAAAAGGACCACTTCCTAGCTGGAACAGGGGACAATCCGCAGCACTTTGGTGCCAGCTGATGGTATGACAGAGGCACCAGAGGACATAGCTTTCAGATTGGCCAAAAGGTTTTGATTTTGAAACCTGTTTGCCACAACAAGCTACAGGCCACCCGGCAGGGCCCATACCAAGTGGTGGAGCAGAGATCCAACATCACTTACGTGATCAGTCCTTGCTCTGGTAGTGGGGGGGAGATGCATGCTCCACGTGAACATGCTCAAACCCTACTATGAGAGAACGGAGGATGTGGCCGCAATATGTGCGCCCGCCTCCGATGATTTCAAGAATCTTCCCTTACCAGACTTTCTGGGGGAGGATGATAAGATAGGCACTTTAGATGAGGTTCAGCTGGGGGAAAGGCTAAGTCCCCAAGAACACATCCAGGCAATTGCTAGCCATGAAGGGAGCAACGTTCTCAAATGTACCTGGATACACCTCTGAACAGCCACCCCTCAGACAAACTCCCTACAGAATCCCTGAGGCTGTCAGGGAACATATGAGACAGGAGATACAGGAGATGGTCATAGAAGCGTCTGATAGTCTTTGGGCTTCTCCGGTGGTCTTGGTACCAAAGTGGAATGGCACTACCCGCTTCTGTGTAGACTACCAGAGACCTAATTACAAAACAATATCAGACGCTTACCCCATGCCCAGGATAGACGAGCTCTTAGATCAGATGGCCAGAGGTCAATACCTCACGACCATCAATCTATGTAAGGGCTATTGGCAAATTCCCCTAGCCCAAGATGCCATTTCCAAGTCGGCCTTTGTCACCCTGTTTGGCCTGTACCAGTTTAAGGATGAAAAACATTCGGGATGAAAAACACCTCAGCCACGTTTCAAAGTATGGTAGACCGGCTGTTTGATGGCTTCCAAGATTATGCATGTGCATACGTGGATGACATCGAGATTTTTAGCGAGACTTGGTGTGGCGGAACCCGCCTCGCCACTGGACATTGGAGAGGCCTGGCTGCCCGCCTCCTACCTGCTGACTATGGCCCCTGGTAAATTTGTACGTTTGAATGCAATATTTGGGCATGTGGTATTTTATATTGCTGCTACTGGCCCTTTAAGGGCCACTCGTGGACATATTATGACTTTTAGGAACAATGCCCTTTAAGACTGTGTAGCAGATTGCATTCAGGCTGTCTTTAATATTATGTGTTCGGTAAATGGTGTTATGTGTATGCAGCATTCGTCTTATTGTTCGGTAGAATCACTCCATTCATTATATTGAGTGAAACTACCGAACAACCAGACCACCCCGGAATAAGTGTGCCTCCAATTACCTTTTTCAACAATGTTGCAAACGGGTAATTGGCAATCTATGTAATGTGTGGTTTTGTCCTCTGGGTGGCCGCCATTTGGGAAACGAACATGTGGCGGCGGCCATCTTAAACTCCCGAACAGCGGTGTTTTGCCGTCGAGTGTCTGGAACTAAAATCGGACACTCGACTAGGCAAACACCGCTGAGACCTCCAGACTTCCAGCAATAAGTGCATAAACTACCGAACGGCGGGCCACGAACAAGGGAATTCATTAAAACCCTCCCCAGGCTCTATAACCCAGGCAATTCGTGTGTTTTCATTCCCTTTTCTGTGACCGACTGCAGGGCCAAAATACATGGAACTATTTTCGGATACTTTTGCCATGCAGTCGGTCAAAACTTTAACCCTCCATAATTCCTGAACCCCTGGTCCGATCTGGGTGATTTTTGGATATGTGTCTCACTCAGATCAGGGCTACCAGGGGATGTAACATTTAAAGGTGTATCCCCCATATTTGGGGTACATCCAAGAATTGGGGAAAAGTGTGCACTGTATAATTATGTTAAGTGTTAATCTAAGGGGAGGAGATGTGTGGGAGGTAACAGGTATGGAATTGGCTGTTGTGCTAATTATTGTGAATCCCTCCCTTAAAAGGAGGTGGTGTGAATAAACCTGGAGTTCCTGCTTAACCCTCAAAGTGAAGTGTCATCTCATTATTGGGGGAGGATTTATTGTATGCTGTTCCAGTTTGACTGCTAGGAGTGTAAACCTATTCGCATGGTTTTTCCTATTCTGCTGTATACAACATTCATATGCTTGAGAGCATTCATATGCTCCTACGGTTCGGTGGTTTTGGTGTCTGCTGCAGTGCTTGGAGTCCTCAGGAAGTGCTAGGAGCATCCTTTAACGGAGGTACCCAGTCGGGGTGCCAGGTGATCCGTTACACTTGGGAAGAACATTTGGGGCACATAGGAGCAGTGATAGACCGGATTAAAGAGGCCGGCCTAACCCTCAATCTGAGCAAATGTCATATTTGGATGGCGGAAGTTCAGTCCTTGGAACACCAGGTGGTGTAGCGCAGCTCCCTGTACCCCAGCTGGGTAACTCTGCCAAAAGGACCGCTTCCTAGCTGGAACAGGGGACAATCTGCAGCACTTTTACAGTCGCCATGGCTCGACTGGGGCCCTGGAACCGCTCCTTCCTGGAGCCAAATGGGGAATTAGCTCTAGTCCTTACAAGGACTTTCCCAGTTGAATCTCCTTGTTACAGCGCCCCGGGTATGAGAAGGGGTTAACACAGTCAAAAGATGTTCTTTCCCCCAAGTATGAAGTCTGCTACTGAATAATCCCAAGCGCTGAACAGGAACCTTGAAGAAATATCCCCCCCAAGCATGAGACGAGGCTCTGTGTTGAGGGTCAAAACATGGACTGGTTTAATGAGTTCCACAGGCTGGCTTTTATGCAGGTCCTCCAGCAAGTGACACTCCCACAGTGACTACAGGGAGTGCAGAATTATTAGGCAAATGAGTATTTTGACCACATCATCCTCTTTATGCATGTTGTCTTACTCCAAGCTGTATAGGCTCGAAAGCCTACTACCAATTAAGCATATTAGGTGATGTGCATCTCTGTAATGAGAAGGGGTGTGGTCTAATGACATCAACACCCTATATCAGGTGTGCATAATTATTAGGCAACTTCCTTTCCTTTGGCAAAATGGGTCAAAAGAAGGACTTGACAGGCTCAGAAAAGTCAAAAATAGTGAGATATCTTGCAGAGGGATGCAGCACTCTTAAAATTGCAAAGCTTCTGAAGCGTGATCATCGAACAATCAAGCGTTTCATTCAAAATAGTCAACAGGGTCGCAAGAAGCGTGTGGAAAAACCAAGGCGCAAAATAACTGCCCATGAACTGAGAAAAGTCAAGCGTGCAGCTGCCACGATGCCACTTGCCACCAGTTTGGCCATATTTCAGAGCTGCAACATCACTGGAGTGCCCAAAAGCACAAGGTATGCAATACTCAGAGACATGGCCAAGGTAAGAAAGGCTGAAAGACGACCACCACTGAACAAGACACACAAGCTGAAACGTCAAGACTGGGCCAAGAAATATCTCAAGACTGATTTTTCTAAGGTTTTATGGACTGATGAAATGAGAGTGAGTCTTGATGGGCCAGATGGATGGGCCCGTGGCTGGATTGGTAAAGGGCAGAGAGCTCCAGTCCGACTCAGACGCCAAGAAAATAAGAGATAGTGGGTAGGCGCTTCACAAAATTGGAAATATAATAAATAAATAAAATAAAGTGGTTGATACAACAGTGTTTCCCAGACACTAGATAAGAGTAAATGTAAAAAGAAATGTATATCAAAACCACATAAAAAAGAATCAGCCCAAAAACAAGTGAAGTGGTGGAAAACAACCATAAAATACAACCTGAACGTTGAAGAATGGCAGAGTGTTATCTACAAAATATAAATACAGAACATAACATAGTGTATACTGTATATTACAAATGTATGTAGGAATAGAAGGTGGACAACCACTCACATTTACCAGAGCCATACCAGGCTCTGTATAGCAGGCTCACAGGTGCCAATTCAGGCTAACAGGATTCCGGATAATGAATGGAGAAAATTCCGTAGTAAAAAAGGATATTTATTTATAAAAAATAATAATAAACAAACTCCTGGTTATAAGGGGATGGAACCCAATAACAGATAATATGTAGAAAAAGGTATCCACTTACCCAAACCAAAGTAACCAATGGAGTAATATAAGAAAATAAAAATTACAATACAAGTAGTAAGTAGCAGCAGTCAATAGCAGCAAACGCGTTTCGGCTTGGTAGCCTTCTTCCAGTGCTGTTCCTCAAGTCCTCGTGGCTTGTTTTAAATGCATCCGGCATTTTCAATCACCTGTGCGTAGTTTTTCTTCCGCATGCGTCACTTCCGGTATTTTCGGACGATGTCACTTCCGGTTTCGTCAGTTGGAACGCATAATGGAACGCATACAGCGTTCCATTATTTCCGATATCAGAAAGAGACTTACGTTTTCAAAAAGAGCTCATAATAAGAAGAGAAAAATATATATAAATATAAAATAGCAAACAAATATAAAGCCACAGGGTAATACAAGAAATATTTGGCTGGTCATATATTTGTTGTTTATCCTTAACATGTATCTGTATAAGTAAGGGGAGGATCTAGGGGTTAGCAAATAATGGAGCAAAATAGAAAATAAGTGAAATATATAATAAAAAAATAAAAAAATTGTTATAAAAATTATTATAAAAAATTATTATAAGTTTTTTTTTGTTTTTTTTTATAAAAAATGAGAAAACTCAAAATCTAAATTTAGTCCATTTGGAAATAGACAATCTACATCAAAAATCCATTTGCTTTCTATTTTTGCCAACTCCTTTACATTATTCTCACCCCTCCAGTTTTTATCTTTTTTAAGAATAGCCATAAAAGATAGTATGGATGGATCACTTCTATGTTTATCAGCAAAATGTGCTGAAACACTATGTTTCATATACCCCCTCTGGATATTGCCCACGTGCTCCGCAATCCTAGTTTTTAATGCTCTAGTAGTCATTCCTATATATTGCAGACCACATGGACACCAGAGGAGGTATATAACATTAGTGGAATGACACGTCAGAACTTGACGGATAGGGAACGTATGTTGATTATGGTAAGAGGTAAATGAAGTATTTTTTTGTTTTTTAAATAAAGTTTTTTTACATGCGACACATAATTTACAGGGATAAAAACCCGGATCAATGTTAAAGAATTTGGTTTTATCTTTTTTATCTTTAATAAAACTGGTCGTTAAGTGTTGTTTCAAATTTTTTGCACCTCTATATACTATAGTTGGTTTATCTCCTATGATATTCTTAAGAGTTGGATCTGATTTAAGGATATACCAATATTTGTTAATAATGTGTTTAATCTGTTTTGCATTTTCATTGTAATTTAGAACAATTGGGATATTTAGGAAACTTTCCTTCTTTTTCACATTAGATATCTTATTACTTTGTGTTAAAATATCCTTACGTTCTTTTTCTTTGGTTTTATTAATGAAATTATCTAAAACCTTTGCATCATAATTTTTCTCAATTAATCTAGTTTTTAGAAACTGTGCCTGTTCATCAAATAATTTTGGATCACTGCAGTTCTTATATAGACGCAAAAATTGGCTATTAGGCATATTATGTAGCCATGGGCCATAATGACAACTTGAGGTGTCGATGTACCCATTGACATCGACTTTCTTAAAGAAGGTCTTAGTCTGAATAGTTTGATTTTCAACATATATATATAAATCGAGGAAACTAATGCCCTCAGTGCTATGTTCACTTGTAATATGTATGTCTGAGTGATTACAATTTAAAAAATCAATAAAAGATCGAAGTGAATCTACATCTCCTTGCCAAATGAAAAAAATATCGTCAATGTACCTACGATAGAGAACCAGATTCTGCGCCCAGCAGGCCTCTGAGAGAAAAAGATTCTCCCAACGTGCCATAAAAAGATTAGCATAGCTGGGCGCGAATCTGGTTCCCATCGCAGTATCTTTAAGCTGTAAAAAAATTTTTTCATCAAACCAAAAATAATTATTATTAAGGATAAGTTTAATACTATCCATAATAAATGTAATCTGTTCTTGTCTCATATCGCTTTGCTGGTTTAAAAAATACTCTACCGCTTCACAGCCTAAAACATGCGATATACAAGTATATAAACTTGTAACATCACATGTTACTAGGAGATAGTTGTTCTCCCATCGTATGTCCATCAAGAGTGTCAGTAAAGAGGTAGAGTCTTTTAAGTATGAAGGCTGTGATATTACCAATGGTTGGAGTTGTTTATCCACATACTCAGAAAGATTACTTAAAAGTGACCCAACTCCGGACACTATAGGTCTACCTGGTGGATTTTTTTGATCTTTATGTATTTTTGGAAGTATGTAAAGTACTGGAATCCTGCAAAAAGAAACATCAAGATATAAAAATTCATGTTTATTCAGGATATCCAGCACTTTACCCCTATCCAAAAGTTCTGAATATGCTTTTCTGATTTGGCTAGTAGGGTCACTCTTTAGTTCTTTATAAGTGGTGGTATCGCTAAGTTGTCTATATATTTCTGAGTAGTATTGATCTTTATTAAGGATCACTATACCCCCACCTTTATCGGCGGGTTTGATAACTATACTTGTATCCGATTTTAACTCTTTCATTGCTCTCCTTTGTTGATAATTAATATTATTATGTTTAGGCTTATTGATTTTCTTTACTTCACTTATAACCAACCTTTCAAAAACTTTCATTCCACTATTAATACAGTGTAGAAGAAAAAAAGTGGATTTCTTTTTTAAAGATGTATGTTTAAATTCATGGGATGTAATTGTTTCTTCTGTAGAAGGTAATTTTTCAAAAAACAATTTAATACTCATATTACGTATAAATTTATTTATATCTATGAATGTCCTGAATGGTTGGTTATATTCTGAAGGAACAAATTTTAAACCTTTTTTTAAAATTTCTACTTGGGAGTTAGTAAGAACTTTATCGGATAAATTAAAAATTCCTATTGTTCTGTTATCCTGCCTCTTTTTTTCTCTCTCCAAAAATCTTCCTGCCCTAACTCCTCTTTTGTTCCCTGCCAAATTCTTTTTTGGGGGAAGTTTCTCAACTCTCTCCTTAAGGGTCTCTGCCCTAAAAAAAGTGGGGATTGTTGGGGTTGGGAATATTTAGGGGAGTTTTCCGATAAAGTTTTAAATTTGGAATTTTGGAACTTGTCATGGTTATTTTCCATCTTTTTTGTATGATGTTCTTTGGTAAGATACTTTTTCTGGTGTCTTTCTCTTCTCTCTATTTTGTCCAGATATCTCATTTCTCTGTGTTTGAAATTTCCTAAAGGGTTGTCTGCTCTCATAGTTAGTTCTATTGGTTGGAACTTGATAAGAATAGGTATCTCTATGTGGATAAAATTTGTTGCGTGACTGTGATCTATCTCGTTGTTGAAATTTTTTTGCAAAAGAACTTACTTTATTAAAAGCATAATCATTTTTGTCTCTTAAGAATTTTTTCTTTTTAATAGCCACTGTTTCTTGTTCAATTTTTTCCACATAGTCTTTAACTGTTTCTAAAGATTTTTCAACTTCTTCACAACCTGCTAAAGGTCTTAATTTTTCTTGAATTTGGTTAATTTCAACATCTAATTTTAAAAGATTTCTTTTTCTTTGTTGTATACAAATTTTCATCATTCGAATAGAGAAAGACTCAAGGGCAGCATCCCAAATTTCTATAAATTCTGAGTCATCTCTATCGAATGTAGGAGTTTTAAAAAAACGTAGACCTCTTGGTGTGATGTTATTTTCTAAATATTTGGTCATAGTGAAAATTTCCCACTTAATTTTAGTTTCCTTGGTCAAAAGTTTCTGTAAATTTTGGCAAGTGAAATCTAAATTATCATTATTAAAATTGATGTTGTCTTTTTCACATTCAAATCGATTGGCCAGCTTATCTTGCCAATTATCTCTGTTTGTAAATAAATCCATAGTATATGTATATATAGAGCAGCCCACACTAACAAGAAGGGAAAGAGCAAATAATATATGAATTTGTTTTTGGGCTGATTCTATTTTATGTGGTTTTGATATATATTCCTTTTCTTTTTATATTTACTCTTATCTAGTGTTTGGGAAACACTGTTTTATCAACCACTTTTATTATATTTCCAATTTTGTGAAGCGCCTACCCACTATCTCTTATTTTCTTTGTTATTTGCTCTTTCCCTTCTTGTTAGTGTGGGCTGCTCTATATATACATATACTATGGATTTATTTACAAACAGAGATAATTGGCAAGATAAGCTGGCCAATCGATTTGAATGTGAAAAAGACAACATCAATTTTAATAATGATAATTTAGATTTCACTTGCCAAAATTTACAGAAACTTTTGACCAAGGAAACTAAAATTAAGTGGGAAATTTTCACTATGACCAAATATTTAGAAAATAACATCACACCAAGAGGTCTACGTTTTTTTAAAACTCCTACATTCGATAGAGATGACTCAGAATTTATAGAAATTTGGGATGCTGCCCTTGAGTCTTTCTCTATTCGAATGATGAAAATTTGTATACAACAAAGAAAAAGAAATCTTTTAAAATTAGATGTTGAAATTAACCAAATTCAAGAAAAATTAAGACCTTTAGCAGGTTGTGAAGAAGTTGAAAAATCTTTAGAAACAGTTAAAGACTATGTGGAAAAAATTGAACAAGAAACAGTGGCTATTAAAAAGAAAAAATTCTTAAGAGATAAAAATGATTATGCTTTTAATAAAGTACGTTCTTTTGCCAAAAAGTTTCAACAACGAGATAGATCGCAGTCACGTAATAAATTTTATCCACATAGAGATAATTATTCTTATCAAGTTTCAACCAATAGAACTAACAACGAGAGTAGACAACCCCCTAGGAAATTCCAAACACAGAGAAATGAGACATTGGGACGAAATAGAGAGAAGAGAAGAACACCAGAAAGAGTATCTTACCAAAGAACATCATATAAAAAGATAGAAAATAACTATGACAGGTTTCAAAATTCTAAATTTAAAACTTTATCGGAAAACTCCCCTAAATATTCTCAACCCCAAGAATCCCCACTTTTTTTAGGGCAGAGACCCTTAAGGAGAGAGTTGAGAAACTTCCCCCAAAAAAGAATTTGGCAGGGAGCAAAAGAGGAGTTAGGGCAGGAAGATTTCTGGAGAGAGAAAAAAAGAGGCAGGATAACAGAACAATAGGAATTTTTAATTTATCCGATAAAGTTCTTACTAACTCCCAAGTAGAAATTTTAAAAAAAGGTTTGAAATTCGTCCCTTCAGAATACAACCAGCCATTCAGGACATTCATAGACATAAATAAATTTATACGCAATATGAGTATTAAATTGTTTTTTGAAAAATTACCTTCTACAGAAGAAAAAATTACATCTCAAGAATTTAAACATACATCTTTAAAAAAGAAATCCACTTTTTTTCCTCGACATTGTATTAATAGTGGAATGAAAGTTTTTGAAAGGTTGGTTGTAAGTGAAGTAAAGAAAATAAATAAGCCTAAATATAATAATATTAATTATCAACAAAGGAGAGCAATGAAAGAGTTAAAATCAGATACAAGTATAGTTATCAAACCCGCCGATAAAGGTGGGGGTATAGTGATCCTTAATAAAGATCAATATTACTCAGAAATATACAGACAACTTAGTGATATTACCACTTATAAAGAATTAAAGAGTGACCCTACTAGCCAAATCAGAAAAGCGTATTCAGAACTTTTGGATAGGGGTAAAGTGCTGGATATCCTGAATAAACATGAATTTTTATATCTTGATGTCCCTTTCTGCAGGATTCCAGTACTTTACATACTTCCAAAAATACACAAAGATCAAAAAAATCCACCAGGTAGACCCATAGTGTCCGGAGTTGGATCACTTTTGAGTAATCTTTCTGAGTATGTGGATAAACAACTCCAACCATTGGTAACATCACAACCTTCTTACTTAAAAGACTCTACCTCTTTACTGACACTTTTGATGGACATACGATGGGAGAACAACTATCTCCTAGTAACATGTGATGTTACAAGTTTATATACTTGTATATCGCATGATTTAGGCTGTGAAGCGGTAGAGTATTTTTTAAATCAGCAAAGCGATATGAGACAGGAACAGATCACATTTATTATGGATAGTATTAAACTTATCCTTAATAATAATTACTTTTGGTTTGATGAAAAAAATTTTTTACAGCTTAAAGGTACCGCGATGGGAACCAGATTCGCGCCCAGCTATGCTAATCTTTTTATGGCACGTTGGGAGAATCTTTTTCTCTCAGAGGCTCGCTGGGCGCAGAATCTGGTTCTCTATCGTAGGTACATTGACGATATTTTTTTCATTTGGAAAGGAGATGTAGATTCCCTTCAATCTTTTATTGATTTTTTAAACTGTAATCACTCAGACATACATATTACGAGCGAACATAGTACTGAGGGCCTTAGCTTCCTTGATTTATATGTATATATTGAAAATCAAACTATTCAGACTAAGACTTTTTTTAAGAAAGTCAATGTCAATGGGTACATCGACACTTCAAGTTGTCACTATGGCCCATGGCTACATAATATGCCTAATAGCCAATTTTTGCGTTTATATAAGAACTGTAGTGATCCAAAATTATTTGATGAACAGGCTCAGTTTTTAAAAACTAGATTAATTGAGAAAAATTATGATGCGAAGGTGTTAGATAATTTCATCAATAAAACCAAAGAAAAAGAACGTAAGGATATTTTAACACAAAATAATAAGACATCTAATGTGAAAAAGAAGGAAAGTTTCCTAAATATCCCAATTGTTCTAAATTATAATGAAAATGCAAAACAGATAAAACACATTATTAATAAATATTGGTATATCCTCAAATCAGACCCAACTCTTAAGAATATCATAGGAGATAAACCAACTATAGTATATAGAGGTGCAAAAAATCTGAAACAACATTTAACGACTAGTTTTATTAAAGATAAAAGAGATAACACCAAATTCTTTAACATCGATCCAGGTTTTTATCCCTGTAAATCATGTGTCGCATGTAAAAAAACTTTATTTAAAAAACAAAAAAATACTTCGTTCACCTCTTACCATAATCAACATACGTTTCCTATACGTCAAGTTTTGACGTGTCATTCCACTAATGTTATATACCTCCTCTGGTGCCCATGTGGTCTGCAATATATAGGAATGACAACTAGAGCATTAAAAACTAGGATTGCGGAACACGTGGGTAATATCCAGAGGGGGTATATGAAACATAGCGTTTCAGCACATTTTGCTGATAAACATAGAAGTGACCCATCTGTACTATCTTTTATGGCTATTCTTAAAAAAGATAAAAATTGGAGGGGTGAGAATAATGTAAAGGAGTTGGCAAAAATAGAAAGCAAATGGATTTTTGATGTAGACTGCCTATTTCCTAATGGACTTAATTTAGATTTCGAGTTTTCTCATTTTTTATAATATTACATAATTTCTTTTTATTGGGTCTTTAATATTAGTTATACTTCTTTTTCTGTTTATATATTCTTTATTTTGCTCTATCATTTGCTAACTCCTAGATCCTCCCCTTACTTATATAGATATATGTTAAGGATAAGCAATAAATATATGATTAGCCAAATATTTCATGTATTACTCTGTGGCTTTATAGTTGTTTGCTATTTTATTCATACATATTTCTCTCTTCTTACTATGAGCCCTTTTATGAAACCGTAAGTCTCTTTCCGATACCGGAAATTAAGGAACGCTATATGCGTTCCATTATGCGTTCCAACTGACGAAACCGGAAGTGACATCGTCCGAAAATATCGGAAGTGAGGCATGCGGAAGAAAAACGACACACAGGTGATTGAAAATGCCGGATGTATTTAAAACAAGCCACGAGGACTTGAGGAACAGCACTGGAAGAAGGCTACCAAGCCGAAACGCGTTTGCTGCTATTGATTGTGGCTATTTACTATTTGTATTGCAATTTTTAAAATTTTCTTATACTACTCCATTGGTTACTTTGGTTAGGGTAAGTGGATACCTCTTTTATACATATGATCCGTTATTGGGTTCCACCCCCTCAAAACCAGGAGTTTGTTTATTACTATTTTTTATAAATAAATATCCTTTTTTACTACGGAATTTTCTTCATTCATTATCTGGAATCCTGTTAGCCTGAATTGGCACCTGTGAGCCTGCTATACAGAGCCTGGTACGGCTCTGGTAAATGTGAGTGGTTGTCCATCTCTTTTTTCTATATACATTTGTAATATACAGTATACACTATGTTATGTTCTGTATTTATATTTTGTAGATAATACTCTGCCATACTTCAACGTACAGGTTGTATTTTATGGTTGTTTTCCACCACTTCACTTGTTTTTGGGCTGATTCTATTTTATGTGGTTTTGATATATATTCCTTTTCTTTTTATATTTACTCTGAAGATGAAGACAGAGACTAGCTCTCTGTATCCAACGCTGCAAGCCTGACCATTCAATACATCTACAGCTCCTTATACACATACAAGGCAACCCTATTTTTTTTTACTAATGGTGTTAGTGGTCTCGCCTGAGGCCTCGCAAAGTTTAGAGCCGCCCCTGGTGCTGAATATCTTTTTCCTCTGGCTCTGTTTCTCTGTCTAAAGGTTCTTCTTTAACTGAAAAGGTACCGTATATACTCGAGTATAAGCCGAGTTTTTCAGCACATTTTTTGTGCTGAAAAACCCCAGCTCGGCTTATACTCGAGTCAGTCTGTATTATGGCAATTTACATTGCCATAATACAGACTGGGGGCTGGCAGAGCTGTTACTTACCTCTCCTGCAGCTCCTGTCAGCTCTCTCCTCCTCCGCGCCGGTCCGGTCAGCACCTCGGTCAGCTCCCAGTGTAAGTCTCGCGAGAGCCGCGGGGTCATAGTGCGGCTCTCGCGAGACTTACAGTGTGAGCTGACAGAAGAGCTGCACGGACCGGCGCGGAGGAGGAGAGAGCTGACAGGAGCTGCAGGAGAGGTAAGTAACAGCTCTGCCAGCCCCCCTCCTCCCCCCACTGAACTGCCAATGCCACTGGACCACCAGGGAAGGAGAGCCCCCCTCCCTGCCATGTATCAAGCAGGGAGGGGGGACAAAAATAAATAAATATAATAATATATAAAAATAATAAAATAAAAAATAATAATAAAATAAATATTATAACAAAAAAATTAAAATAATAATAATTTTTTTTTTATAAAATGCCCCCCCACCAAGGCTCTGCAACACACACACACCCACACACTGCATTCATACACACACACTGCACTCATACACACACTGCACTCATACACACACTGCACTCTTACACACACACTGCATTCATACACACACACTGCACTCTTACACACACTGCACTCTTACACACACTGCATTCATACACACACACTGCACTCTTACACACACTGCACTCTTACACACACTACACTCATACACACTGCACTCATACACACACACTGCATTCATACACACACTGCATTCATACACACACACTGCATTCATACACACACACTGCACTCTTAAGCACACTGCACTCTTACACACACTGCACTCATACACACACTGCACTCATACACACACACTGCATTCATACACACACTGCATTCATACACACACACTGCATTCATACACACACACTGCACTCATACACACACTGCACTCATACACACACTGCACTCATACACACACACTGCATTCATACACACACACACACTGCACTCATACACACACTGCATTCATACACACTGCATTCATAAACACACACACACACAATTCATACACACACACTGCACACTCATACACACACACTGCACACTCATACACACACTGCATTTATACACACACTGCATTCATACACACACTGCGCACTCATACACAAACACCGCACTCATACACACACACTGCACACTCACACACACACTGCGCACTCATACACACACTGCACTCATACACACACTGCATTCATACACACACTGCATTCATACACACACTACATTCATCATATACACACACTGTAAATAAATATTCAATTAATATAATTTTTTTAGGATCTAATTTTATTTAGAAATTTACCAGTAGCTGCTGCATTTCCCACCCTAGTCTTATACTCGAGTCAATACGTTTTCCCAGTTTTTTGGGGTAAAATTAGGGGCCTCGGCTTATATTCGGGTCGGCTTATACTCGAGTATATACGGTAATTGAGAAATAGTTTTTGTTACTACGTGCCTGTTCCTCTCTGGTTTACAAGCAGTACACTTCCTTATTTGCAACAGACAATATACACCATGTTCTGTAACGGAGAGAAAATCCGAAGGATGTACGCACTAACAGGTAAAAATAATATTAAATTAATATTGAACACACTGTATGACTTCCATAGTTTTAGTCAGAAACTCATATTATGAAGTGTAGAATGTATTGTTTTATTTTGATTTATCAATCACATCCTCCTCTTCAGTTTTCTCCATAGACTATATTTCAGCAGGGTTTGAAGATGTATTCAATATCAAGTTTACATTTCCAACTTCCTAAAGTAGGTGAATTAGAAAGAGAGAACAATTTCTTGGTGATTAAGATCTAAAATATAGATGTAAAATTCTGTCTCCTAACTCCTTTGAGCAAATGTCCCTTGTGTACCAGTTTGCTTTTATAAAGCATGATACAAATACACAGTACATAGTGAACTTGGCAGTATATTTTCTCTAGGTTTTTATTAGTGTGCTAATCTTTAACTGATAACAGTTGGTTGTATAGCTCTTACCTTCTGGGGATCATTAAAGACACATGACAGAAATATTCTGTCATGATTCCCTTTTATTTCTGAAGTTGTGTCCCTAAGAGGGTATGTGTCACTAATAGGGCTAGCCAAATGATTAAATCGGTGTAGTGTCTTCTTTGTTAAGAGTCGTCCGTCTCACGATATGAAAGACACAATGGGAAAGAACCAGTCATACAGAGTGTATAAATAAGTAATCGTGAAATTAAAATATAAATTCCACACTCACATTTCCATGAGCTAAGACCAGCTCTAGTATGATGGGCATACAGCGGATAACCCTCCGCTTGTGGGGGTGCTTGTCCTACTGGTGAGGTAGTTAGCAAAAGAGTTTAAATAAATAAAATATACTCACAAGTAGAGTTTAGGCCTTTCTGCACTCTATTACTCGCGTGGGTGGTATAATCCCCACCTTAGGATATGCCAGGAATGGTAAATAAGGATAAAATAGTATAAAAGGGTAATATCTGTAAAATGATTTATTAATACAATATATTAAAACAAATAACGCGTTTTGCCGTAATGGCTTTATCAAATTGGGATTCCCAACTTGTGAGTATATTTTATTTATTTTAACTCTTTTGCTAACTACCTCACCAGAGAGCACTATTGGCTGTTTTTATTTCTTTTCCTTTGAGAATTGGACACCAGCACTCTCCAGGAGGACAAGATGTAACACTTACATAATTATTTATAAAAAGAAATTAAAATTTAAGGTCAAAATAGCGGAAATGGAAAAATTATCACCTATACTTTCAGTTGAGCTACTCTGGCCTCAAATTTAATTCACTTTGAGTTATCATTTAGAAGATAAAATAAAAATAATACGTTTTACATCTCTCTGACTGGTGCCATGCTCTGCAATAAAGAGAATGTAATCTAGATAATACAAGTTGATTTCATCTCACCAGGTGAGTGAATGCTTATTTCAGCTCAATCTCACTAATAGGTGGATGTATTGTATCTTGGGCAATATCCTAGGCATACCCCAGACAGGGAAAGAGAATTATATAATATTAGGGATTTCTGCCAGTGGAACCTCACACTTGTACTGCATGTAAATGTTGTTTATGGTCCATGAGGAAGTCTGCACGGGCAAATAAAAGGCAAAGGGCATGTTTTTGTTTCTGTTTTTTTGTTTTTTTTAACATATAATAAATCATTTTAAATTGGAATCCAGTTGTGTGGTTCAATCAAAGCCTACCTGCTAAGTATATTGGAAAAAGTGAACATTTCTGACTCCCAAGGCAGCCTGGGGAGGTACTTTGATATGCCTATTTTTGCTTACATTTTGAGAGTGCAATCTCTATGTGTGGTATTAAATTTACTAAATGGTGTTATGCTATTGTGACATTTTCCTGTTAGATTCTAGCTGTATTCAAGTGTGTTTTGGTTAGCTAATTACTTAAATGGCCGACTACTGAGCAACACTTACCACTTGCAGGGTATGTGTTTTCATGTTTTCCCCAGTGCTGAGTTTTCACGACTTCAGGAGAAAACTTGGTGTAAGAGCATATTATAACAATCAATACAAAATATCTAAATTGTGTGCAACAATAAGTTGCATTTCAATTTAAAACACAAACAAAAACAAAATGGTATCTGAAGAGGTCTATTGAATGACTCTTAAAAATAAAAAAGATTTACAGTTGCAAGAAAAAGTAAGTGAACCATTTGGAATGATATGGATTTCTGCACAAATTGGTCATAAAATGTGATCTGATCATCATCTAAGTCACAACAATAGACAATCACAGTCTGCTTAAACTAATAACACACAAAGAATGAAATGTTGCCATGTTTTTATTGAACACACCATGTAAACATTCACAGTGCAGGTGGATAAAGTATGTGAGCCACTAGACTAATGACATCTCCAAGAGCTAATTGAAGTGAGATGTCAGCCAACTGGAGTCCAATCAGTGAGATGAGATTGGAGGTGTTGGTTACAGCTGCCCTATAAAAACACACAAGTTCTGGGTTTGCTTTTCACAAGAAGTTGTGAACTTAAGGCCATCTGTCTACCAGCTGAAGCTCAACAGAAGATGGGTGTTGCAACAGGACAATGACCCAAAGCATAGAAGTAAATCAACAACAGAATGGCTTAAATAGAAGAAAATACCCCTTCTGAAGTGGCCCAGTCAGAGTCCTGACCTCAACCCGATTGAGATGCTGTTGCATGACCTCAAGAAAGCGATTCACACCAGACATCCCAAAAATATTGCTGAACTGAAACAGTTCAGTAAAGAGGAATGGTCAAGAATTACTCCTGACCGTTGTGCACGTCTAAATCTGCAACTACAGGAAACATTTGGTTGAAGTTATTGCTGCCAAAGGAGGTTCAACCAGTTATCAAATCCAAGGGTTCACATACTTTTTCCACCTGCACTGTGAATGTTTACATGGTGTGTTCAATAAAAACATGGCAACATTTCATTCTTTGTGTGTTATTAGTTTAAGCAGACTGTGATTGTCTATTGTTATGACTTAGATGATGATCAGATCACATTTTATGACTAATTTGTGCAGAAATCCATATCATTCCAAAGGGTTCACATACTTTTTCTTGCAACTGTAGTTAGTTACTTTAATATTTGTAAAATATTTATTTATTTAGGTAAGGCAGGTAGAGGTTAGTGGGGAAATTGGGTATTTACTGTTAGGTTAGTTAGGGGTTAAAATTAAAAGAAACTTGTTAAAAGCAAAAAAAACTTTTAAAAAGTTATAAAAAAACTTAAAAAGTAAAAAAAAGGTAAACAATGCATATTACCTATATACTTGCTACAGGCTAGCGAAAAAATTATACCATGCTAAGGTTTAAAATGTGCCTTTAGGAAATGGTATGCCTTTGTGAAGTAATTGGAAAACACAACCTACTAAAAAAATGCAAAAGTGGGGCATGGACCCAGTAAAAAATGTCAAACTTAAATGGCTGTGTCTCAAATGTACCCCTTTAACGTTGTCATATACCTGGTAAAGGTATATACGGGGGTATTGCTGTACTCAGATGACATAGCTGAACAACATTTGATGTATTATACTGCCGTAGCACACATACGGTTTGCAAAATATATATTACAAATGCATTGTGTGTGTTAAAAAGGCATAAAAAATGCTTGTTATCACTACACTTGGTACAAGCTAGCGGAAAAATGATTTCACGCTAAGGTTCAAAATATGCCTTTTAAAATACCCTTGGGTGTCTTCATAAAGAAATTGTATGCCTTTGTGGGGTAGTTGGAATAATCAACTTACTAAAAAAAACTTAAAAGTGTGGTATGGACACAGCGTCAAAATTCAAAGTTTTAAAAACTTAAATGGTTGTGTCTGAAATTTGCCTCTTCAACATCCACCTATACCTGGCAAAGGTACATACGGGGGTATTGCTGTACTTAGACAACATAGCTGAGCAGCATATGAAGTATTATAAAGCCATAGCACACATAAGGTTTGCAACATATACAGTAAAAATGCACTGTGTGTGTCAAAAAGGCAGAACGAATGCTTATTACCACTACACTTGATAGAAGCTAGTGGAAAAATTATCCCACGCTAAGGTTCAAAATAGCCTGCTAAAATATTTCAAAATAGAATACGGACCTATCAAACCCATGTATGAAAATTCACACTTAAAAATCTGAAATTGACAGGTCTGTTTTACAGCACTGTAACTACACAAAATGGTGTATAGGTCATTCATTGGGCATATTTTTTTTACTCAGACGAGGTAACTGAGCATACCTAGGGGGGATTTATGACAGTGGCACTTATCAAATGTATGAAATACCCAGCGAAAATGCAACATGTATGTTAAAAAGTTCAATTTTTTTTTTCAAGACAAAATTTTAAATAAATTGGCGAAACAATGGTGGCATGTTAAGGTGTAATATGTGCCTAATAAGATACCCTGGAGTGTCTGCTTTCTGAAATAGAAGGCATTTGTGGTGTTATTTAAACAGTCAAATGGCTATAATGCCACAAAATCAGACATAGGACCATCTATGAAAATTCCAACTTTAGAAACTGAAATAGCATGGTCTTCTCTGTGGCATTGTAGCTTCAAAGAATAGTGCCAAAGGCATACAATGGGGTTATTGTTATACTTGGCAGATGTAGCTGAACACAATATGAGGTTCTGTACAGGAATAGCACACACCAGCTTTACAAAATACACATTACAAAAACCTTGTTATATTTGGCGTATGCCAAAAGAGAGAAATAACAAGAATTTACCCCAATATTTAGCAGAGATTGGCAGTGTAAAAAGTGTCAAAATAACCTTAGGCAAATAGGCTGTAATGTCTACTTTATATAAATATTTACTTTTGTGTGGCAATTTTGTTTTTTGGGTGATGCGTATTAAAGACAAACATATCAACCTCTATAATTGTTTCACATTGAAATTGTATTTTAGACATTGTAGTTTGTGACTTGTAACTCTCAGAATAAACTGAAATCCTACACATATTATGTACTCTGTAAATCAAGACACATAAATTAATTTATTTTGAATTACTTTTCCTAAGTTGGACATATTATGCATACGTTATTATTGCCAAAACTGATGTTTCTTTTTAAAGTCTTTTTGTCCAGCTTAACCCCTTAAGGACGGAGCCAAATGTACACGTTGTGAACAAAACAAAATGTAAACAAAACCTGGCATTTGCGCTACATGTCTGTCCAACCGTAATTCACCTATTTCATAGTAAATGCACCCACCCTTATTATATATCATTTTATTCAGGGGAAACAGGGCTTTCATTTAATATCAAATATTTAGCTATGAAACATAATTTAATATGAAAAAAATGGGAGAAAATACGATTTTTTAAAAAATTTTTAGTTCTACATGACATTTTAACGGTCAATGTCATAATACTGTTTGCTTTTACTGCAATAAAATACACATATTTGTATTCAGTAAAGTCTCACGTGTAAGACAGTACCCCCTATGTACAGGTTTTATGGCGTTTTGGGAAGTTACAGGGTCAAATATAGCACGCTACATTTGAAATTGAAATTCGCCAGATTGGTTACGTTGCCTTTGAGACTGTATAGTAGCCCGGGAATGAAATTTACACCCATAATGGCATACCATTTGCAATAGTAGACAACCCAAGGTATTGCAAATGGGTATGTCCAGTCTTTTTTAGTAGCCATTTGGTCACAAACACTGGCCAAAGTTAGCGTTAGTATCTGTTTGTGTGAAAAATGCAAAAAAACGCCAATTTTGCCCAGTGTTTGTGACTAAGTGGCTACTAAAAAAGACTGGACATACCCTGTTTGCAATACCTTGGGTTGTCTACTATTGCAAATGGTATGCCATCATAGGGGTAATTTTCAATCTTGGGCTACCATAGGGTCTCAAAGGCAACGTAACCAATCTGGCGAATTTTAATGTGAAAAAATGAAACGCAAGCCTTATATTTGACGCTGTAACTTTTGAAAACACCATAAAACCTGTACATGAGGGGTACTGTTGTACTCGGGAGACTTCACTGAACACAAATATTTGCGTTTCAAAACAGTAAAAAGTATCATAGCAATAATATTGTCCGTTTAATGCTGTTTGTGCGTGAAAAATGCAAAAAACGTCACTTTTACTGGCGATATCATCGTTGTAATACATTTTACTGTTTTGAAACACTAATATTTGTGTTCAGCGAAGTCTCCTGAGTAGAACAGTACCCCCCATGTATAGGTTTTATGGTGTCTTGGAAAGTTATAGGGTTAAATATAGTGCTAGCAAATTAAATTCCCTTTACTTTCGGCATGGGTTGTCATGCAGGTCCTGCTAATTGTAATTAATTAAGATACCTAATTATGTAAAAATATTACATAAATATATATGTAGAATCAATATATGTATATATATACTTATGTGTATATATATGTATATATCTATATAATTTTTTTCAAATATTTTTATTTATATATAGGTATATATATAGTGATATATACGTATATATTTATGTGTATAAATATATATATTATTTCGTTCTATGTGTATTTTGATATATATATATATATATATTAATTTCACAATACAGTTAGAACGAAATAACACACATCTATATATTTTTAATTATTTATTTTTAATTATTTTTGTAATTTTATTTTTTAACGTATTTACATTTTAATTTTTTTTATAATATATATAAATATATATATAACAATAATTATATATATATTTAATCAGTATCAGTGTACTTGTAACTTGATATTAATATATATATATAATTATATATATATTAATAGTAAAATACACCTAGACGGTGTACATGTGTGTATGTATATGTGTATATATATACTTTGATCATATATATATAATATATATATATGATCTAAGTATATATTATTTATTTTTTTACACTATTAATTTATTTCATTTTTATTTTCAGCCAGCAGGGGGACCACCTGTCATTACAGGCAGCCCCCCTGCTGGCAATACAGAAGCCAGCTATCCCCGGCCATGTGATTGTGGGGTCCTCGTTAGGACCCCACTCTCACACGGCCGGGGGGCTTCCTGGAGGACGGACGTGCCGCGGGGGGCTCCCTGGGAGTCCCCGGCACCGCGATCGCCGGCGTGGGACCGCCGGCTACCGGGTAAGTACAGAAAGACCGGAGGGCGTACTATTACGCCCGGCGGCGTTTAGAGCCGCCTATTAGAGGACGTAATAGTACGCCCTCCGGTCTTAAGGGGTTAATGCAGTATGTGTGTGTATTCAGCAGTCTGTGTGTGTGTATTCAGCAGTCTGTCTGTGTGTGTGTGTGTGTGTGTGTATTCAGCAGTCTGTGTGTGTATTATTCAGCAGTCTGTGTGTGTATTCAGCAGAATGTGTGTGTATTCAGCAGAATGTGTGTGTGTGTATTCATATGTCTGTCTGTGTGTGTGTATTCAGCAGTCTGTGTGTGTATTATTCAGCAGTCTGTGTGTGTATTCAGCAGAATGTGTGTGTGTGTATTCAGCAGACTGTGTCTGTGTCTGTGTGTTTGTGCACTCAGCAGACTGTGTGTGTGTACTCAGCAGACAGTGTGTGTGTGTGTACTCAGCAGTCTGTGTGTACTCATCAGTCTGTCTGTATGTGTATTTAGCGGCCGGTGTGTGAATGTGTTCAGCAGTCTGTGTGTATGTATTGCATTTGTTGGAGATACTAATAAATATAAGCTTAATTTTATCTATTTATATCATTATTTAAAATTTGTATAATTGAACTCTTTGTTGTGTTCTTCTTTTAAAACAAGGTTGTTAATTAGTTTGGACAACTGTACGAGTTGTTTTTTCTAAACTTAAACTTCAGTATTCAGGTTTAATTGCCGTGTTGGCACTTTGAGGGGAAAAAAGTTTGCATGTATTGCGGTTTGGGCACTCAGGCTCAAAAATGTTCGCCATCACTGGCCTAGGGATATCTCCACTGGTCACTCCTTTTAGTGTCTCTACCTTCTGCATGTAAACACTGAAGTTTCCTTATAGAGGTGTATTGATTCAATGCATTTCTAAGAGGAGATGCTGATTGGCCATGGCTGTGTTTGACTTGTGCTGGCTTTTCCCCTGACAGTCTCTGGCTCTTCCATTACAGTCTCAACCAATCGTATGTGAAAGCATAGTGCAGGCAGGCAGTCTGGACTGCCAAGCAGGCAGTCCAGGGGCAGAGCCAGCAGCTGCAGACTTGAATAGAAGTAAGACTTTACTAAATTTAGGGGGCAAGGAGGAGCCAGGGGTACTAGATGGTTGTTTTATCACAATAGGGCGAGGAATACATGTTTATGTTCCTGACCATATCGTGTTCCTTTAAGTAGCCTATGGAAAGTTCTCTTAATTTATTGTTTTTGCTGTTTTTTGTCTTTCTTAAAAAAAAAAAAAAAAACACTTGCTAAACATACAATGATCATGATTACTGATTCTGTATTTATTAATTATGCATGAATTAATTATGGTTAGGTTTTTTTTAAAATGTTAAAAAGTTGTTTCAGACAAAAAGTTGTACAATTCACTCATAACCAAACATGGAGAAATGACTGATTTAAACTGTGTTGAATATCCTCACACAGTCTTCTTAATGCTAATTAACGGACAAGTAATAATCTCAAATATCTAACTCGTCAAACTGTCAAGGAGCAATCGATGAGCTTCAAGAGTGTCACTTAGAAAAAATAAAAAACAGATAAATTAATGAGTGAGTGTTCCCATGATCCCTTCTAAATTAAATTGGAAGGTAAAACCATTTAGGGAGACTACACAATTTTTCCCACATAACTGCACCATATGTGGCAGGGTATACTATAAATAAAAAACAAACAAACAATGAATTGGATACATGGTCAGGTAGGGGGTCTCCTTTAATGTTTAATATATAAATGTAAAAGCCAAAAGCTGTACAATAACATATTTTAAAATGATTTCATAATAATCAAACTGAAACTCAAGAACCCTCACTTTTAGGGGTGTGCATGGGCAAGGAATTTGGTTAGGTTCGGAAATTCGGGTAAGTAAAAAAATGTATCTGCTTCGTCAATTTGGACTAATGGTATTCGGTTCGGTTCGGTTCGGGACTTCGTCAAGTTGGGACCTCGGCAATTTGGGACATCAGCAATCGGACATTCATAAGCATCCCTCTCTTGTTTTGCCACTTTTCAGAAATCCGAAGCACTTTTCAACCACAACCACTTACACATCTATAGGGCTCCCTAACCCTAACCACCACAACCACTTACACATCTATAGGGCTCCCAGTGCCCGGACTGCCTAACGGTAACTATAACCCCTAACCACTAACCCTAACCCCTAACCGCCACAACCACTTACACATTTTTAGGGCTCCCAGTGCCCAGACTTCCACTACAACTACTTACACATCTATAGGGTTCCAAGTGCCAGGAATTAGCTTATTGGTCAAGATTCCTGTCATCATTCACATAATTTTCCCTCTATCTCTTGTTTTGCCACTTTTCAGAAATCCGAAGTACTTCGGCAATTCAGCAATTCGGTTCGGGACTTTTGAAATTCGTAAATTCAAGAAATTCGGATATTCGTAAGCATCCGAATGTCCGAACTGCATGAAATTCATCTGAATGTACATTCGGAACAAAACAAATTGCACGTCTCCTCACTTTCTCAGTTGGGCTTTAGAAAATTTACTATAATTTCAAATGGTCACTAGAGTTGGAAATTTGTTTAGTTCAAAACTGCAAGTCATTAACCCCTTAAGGACTGAGCCAAATGTACACGCTGTGAACAAAACAAAACGTAAACAAAACCTGGCATTTGCGCTACATGTCTGTCCAACCGTAATTCACCTCTTTCATATTAAATGCATCCACCTTTATTATATATAATTTTATTCAGGGGAAACAGGGCTTTCATTTAATATAAAATATTTAGCTATGAAACATAATTTAATATGAAAAAAATGGGAGAAAATACAAATTTCTGTTCTTTTTTTAGTTCTATATAACATTTTAACTGTCAATTTCATAATACTGTTTGCTTTTACTGCAATAAAATACACATATTTGTATTCAGCAAAGTCTCACGTGTAAAACAGTACCCCCTACGTACAGGTTTTATGGTGTTTTGGGAAGCTATAGGGTCAAATATAGCCAGTGGCGTCTCTAGGATTCATTATTAGGGGGGGCACAGGGTGGGCCAGGGACAAAAGTAGGGGGGCACATTCAACCCCGCCCTCTCCACAGTTTGACCCCGCCCCTGCCGCATGTTAAGCCCCACCCCTGACAAAATGTGTTGTTTTGGTTTTTTTCTATAATCACTCGTGGAGGATTCATTATTTTCCACCAGGGATTATTAAAAAACCAAACACATTTCCTTTGATACATTGCCATAGTTGCCAACATTTGAAAAAAAATTCCAAGGACATTTTGCAGCACAGCTATCAATTACTGTCTGTGTATAATATCCCTGGACAGTCAGTGCTCTCTGTATAATACAGGGTTGTGTGTATAATAAATTGGGACAGTCAGTGCTCCCTGTATTGTGCTGCTCTCTGTATGATACAGGGTTGTGTGTATAATAAATTGGAAAAGTCAGTGCTCCCTGTATAGTGCTGCTCTCTGTATAATACATGGATGTGTGTATAATATCCCAGGACAGTCAGTGCTCCCTGTATAGTGCTGCTCTCTGTATAATACAGGTCTGTTTGTGTATAATATCCCAAGACAGAGAGCAGCACTATACAGGAACACTGACTATCCCGGGATATTATACACACACAGATCTGTATTATACAGAGAACAGCACTATAGTATTATACAGATAGCTGAGCATTTACCCCATGTCCCAATCTCTAGACTACTAGTACCTGTCAACAGCAGGTCCCAGACGCTTGTAACAGGGCTAAAGTGTGCGGCAGCTCACACAGATGATTCAGCGTTAAAGCACACTCGCTGGCAGAGCCAAACTGAGAATCCAAAGCAGGCCTGGAAAAAAATGTATGCCATTTCTACAAGTCAATATGTATATATTGTACAGTAAGCACACAAAGCTCACTGACATGCGCAAATAGGCTTACTGACAGACAAAACTCTCTGACTCACACACAAGCTTACTACAGACAAACTCACTTGTATAAACACAAGGCTCACTACAAAGAAGTTCAGGGACACACACAAGCTCACTAAAGACAAGCTCACTGACACACACAAGCAGTACCATCTTAACAGCGTTAAGGGCCCCCGGGCAAAGCAGTGCACTGGGGCCCTTCCTAAACAACAACTCACAGGAATAAAATTTTTAATTTATACACGTACACACAGACTGCTGAGTCCATACACACACACACACACACACAGACTGCTGAGTCCACACACACACACACAGACTGCTGAGTCCAGACACACACACACACACACAGACATACAGACTGCTGAGTCCATACACACACACAGACTGCTGAATCCATACACACACACAGACTGCTGAGTCCATACACACACACATACTGCTGATTCCATACACACACACAGACTGCTGACTCCATACACACACACACACACACAGACTGCTGAATCCATACACACACACAGACTGCTGAGTCCATACACACACACAGACTGCTGAGTCAACACACACCTACACACTGCTGAGTTCATACACCCACAGACTGCTGAGTACATACAAACGCACAGACTGCTGAGTCCATACACACGCACACACAGAGACTGCTGAGTCCTTACACACACACACACAGACTGCTGAGCAGGGCTGCCATAAGAAAATTTTAGGGCTCCTGACACAGCTCAAGATCTGGGCCCCCAGGGCCAGCCCTGAGTCCGCCCACAAGGATGAAGTGTGTGTGTGTGTATAGTGGATGTAGAATGTGTGTCATGGATGCAGTGTGTATAGTGGATGTAGAATGTGTATAGTGGATGCGGTATGTGTGTCATGGATGCAGTGTGTATAGTGGATGCAGTATGTGTGTCATGGGTGCAGTGTGTATAGTGGATGCAGATTGTACGTTTTGTGTAATGTATGTAATGTTTGTATGCATGCATTAGATGCAGAGTGTGTGTGTGTAGTGAATGTAGGTGTGTGTTTTTGTAGTGTGTATAGTGAATGTAGTGTGTTTGTAGTGAGTGCAAAGTGTGTTTAGTGAATGTAGTGTGTGTGTGTGTTGTGAGTGCAAAGTGTGTTTAGTGAATGTAGTGTGTAGTGAGTGAAACGTGTTTATAGTGAATGTAGTGTGTGTGTA
>OW240914.1:358127469-358143280 GCA_933207985.1 Pelobates cultripes
ATACCGAAAGACTGTAAGAACTTTGACTCCATGGCGATTGAACTATGTGTGTGGGATCTGAGCACTATTCGCTAATAATATGCACTCAGATCCAGGCTATCTGGGGATATGTGATACGAATGGGAAATGTTCGGTTATTTTAAAGTTATACACTTTTATGTCTTTTATGATTTTATATTTAAAATGGCGACTGGCTTTGTCCTGGAGATAATTGAGTTACTTGGTAATTATCTCCAGGGCAGAGGGGAGGGAATCATAATGCACTGTGGGTAAAATCTGTGACTGTGTGTCTGGAATGTCCCCATATCTGTCTGTCATTTAAGTCTCCCATTTGGTCCCCTAGGGGAGTGTCCACCAAATGGGAGACCTGCATAAATACGGGCAGGTAGCCCACAGTAAAGCCAGTTCTTGTTTTACCCTCAATGCGGAGCTTGGTCTCGTTATTGGGGGGAATTACTACACACGGTTAGCGACTGATTGCTGGAAACGTAAACCGCTTGGAGGATATATTTGTTCGGAGATTAGCGACGATTCGTGGATTATTGTTCGGGAGTTTGGAGCATCCGTACGGGTCCCGTTCGGGAGATTGGCGCCTTCCCCTGATTGCAGTTCGTACGGTTGGAGTCTATATGAATGGAGCTTGCATTATTTCGAAAGGGGAAGCTTTACTAAACGGCGGTTTCACGCTTTTGTGCCAGGGGTGTCTTAACAATTGGTAGCAAGTGACGGGATGAGTCCCACCGCCCAGAAGGTCAGCTACACAGCCCAGTTTGGTGGAGGAAATGCAGTATGAGGAATTAAGGTGTGCTACCCTTAAAGACATACTAGAACGCCGAGGACGGTCAGCAAGTAATCTTAAAAAACGGGAGATTATTGCCTTGATATTTGAAATGGATGCAGCGCAAGGAAAGTTGCCTGTTGCCCGGGTTCATTTGGATTGAGGAGTGAGTGGGTGCTAGACATGTTGATGTGGGTTATGAAAGATTTGCCCGCTGATGTCCTCCTTGGGAATGATTTGGCTCCTCTGGTTTCTGCATATGCTCCGATGGGCCCCGCTGACATTAACCCTGTGACTACCCGTGCTCAGACCCGTGCTCAGACCCTGAGAACTGGCTACTGGAACCGGCTCGCCTGCTGCTGAGACCCAGGTAAGACTCGCTTACCCGAATCTGCAGCTGGTGGTACCTGCGAAATACCGGCAGGAGATTCTGCGGATAGGACATGATGTGCCGCTAGCTGGACATCTAGGTTCTCGCCGCACAGCCTATCACCCAGAACTTCTTTTGGCCCAATTTTAATCAGGCTGTGCAGGTATACTGTGGAACGTGTGACACGTGTCAACAGGTAGGAAAGCGGGGGGACCACCCTAAAGCTAGGCTATTGTCTATGCCTATTATAGGAGAACCCTTTTCCCGCATAGCCGTTGATATTGTCGGTCCACTGGCCAGGGCTAGTACATCCGGTAAGAAGTATATTCTCACTGTGGTGGACTACGCCACTCGCTATCGAGAGGCAGTAGCGCTGTCTAATATAGAGGCAGAGACGGTTGCTGATGCCCTGGTTAGGATTTTTACTAGGGTCGGGTTCCCAAAGGAGATCCTCTCCGACCAGGGAACCCAATTTACCGCTGTGCTCACCCAGCAGCTGTGGAAGGTGTGCGGCATCAAACCGCTGCTTAGCTCAACGTATCACCCGCAGACTAACGGACTCTGCGAGCGCTTTAACGGCACCCTCAAGCAGATGCTGAGGACCCTTACGGACACTTGCAGAGACAGGGAGAGGTTCCTGCCTCATCTGTTATTTTCCTACAGAGAGGTGCCCCAGGAATCTGCTGGGTTCTCCCCCTTTGAGTTGCTTTATGGGAGACGGGTCCGCGGACCCCTGGATCTGACCACTAATGGAATTTAAGGCAGAAAGAGACATAAGAATATAATGAATATTACACCTCCTACTAACGCCTTAATCCCTCCAAGCTGCTTATACCAACTTCCAAACCAACTACTAGGATTATACCCACTCCAGACCTGAGTAGGTAAATGCGCAAGTTTAACCATGTGGCTTGTAAGTTCAGCTACTGCCCGTCCCTTCATCATCTATGTGCAAACAACAGTTGCTAATATTAAACTTTCCGCATACACCTCCCTCTACTGCTAATAAGTAGTCCAGAGCTAATCTATTTTGATAGATGGCTGATCTCATCCTGTTCTGGGAGGGGGAGACAGAACAGGAGGGGATCCCCATAGTGCCATATGTCCTGGAACTTCGGGACCGCATGAAGAAACTGTCTCTAATGGTAAGAGAGAATCTCCAGGCGGCCCAGGGGAGACAGAAAAGGTGGTACGATCGGGGTGCCCGACAGCGGGTCTTCCAGGTTGGGCAGAAAGTATTGGTGCTCAAGCCTGTGAAGGCGAACAAGATGCAAGCGTCTTGGCAGGGCCCGTATAAAGTAATAGCACAGGTATGTGATACTACCTACCTTATAGCCAGCTGTGCAGATGAAAGGATTCAGTGATCCTTTCATGTGAACATGCTGAAGGAGTATCAGGAGAGACCCAAGGATATTGCTGCAGTGTGTGCCCCGGCTGCAGATGGCCCTGAGAATCTACCTCTTCCTGATTTGCTAGAAAGGGACCCCAAGACTGACCTTACTAACCTTGTACAGCTAGGGGACAGGTTAAATCCCACAGAAAAGGTACAGGCGAAGCAGCTGCTGTGGGAGAAGCAGGCGATGTTCTCCCAGGAGCCGGGCTACACTACCCTAGCTGTACATAAGGTAGAGACCCCTGGACAGACCCGCCCTGCGACAACCTCCCTATCGTATCCCTGAAGCAGTCCAAGAAGGAATGCGGAAGGAGATACAGGAGATGACCCAGCTTGGGGTCATCGAACACTCCGACAGCCCTTGGGCCTTGCCTGTAGTTCTGGTACCCAAGAAAGACGGGACCACCCGGTTCTGTGTGGACTACAGGTGACTCAAAGAGCGGACCACTACTGACACCTACCCGATGGTAGACGAATTATTAGATCTTATTGCCAGGGGGCACTATCTGACCACCATAGACCTATGTAAGGGCTACTGGCAGATCCCCCTGGCTGAGGATGCTATCCCCAAGTCGTCATTCGTCACCCCGTTTGGCCTGTACCATTTTAAGGTCATGCCCTTCGGGATGAAGAATGCCCCGGCTACCTTCCAGCGGATGGTGGATAGGCTCCTCGATGGCTTCCAGGAATTTGCTTGTGCCTACCTGGATGACATTGTGATCTACAATGGGTCCTGGGAGGAACACCTGGTTCATGTGGGGGTAGTGCTGGATAAAATTCGGGCCGCTGGCCTGACATTGAAGCCAGAGAAGTGCCATCTAGGTATGGCTGAAGTACAGTACCTGGGTCACAGAGTGGGGTGTGGGAGCCAGAGACCAGATCCAGCCAAGGTAGAGGCAGTAGCTAACTGGCCCACACCTACCACTAAGACCCAGTGTTAGCCTTCTTGGGGACGGAAGACGTTTTGTCCCTGACTACAGTACTATCGCCAAGCCCCTGACTGACCTGACGAAAAAGAGTTTACCTAAGCAGGTCCAGTGGTCTCCAGCTTGTGAAGCTGCGTTTCAGGCACTGAAGCAGGCTCTTGTGAATGCCCCTGTCTTGGCTGCCCCAGTCCCTAACAAACGCTTTCTTGTTCATACATGTATGTACTGGGGGCTGTGCTGAGCCAGGTCGGGGAAGATGGAGGAGAGCACCCTGTCGCATATCTCAGCAGAAAGTTACTACCCCGTGAAGTGAGTTATGCGGCAGTGGAGAAAGAATGTTTGGCCCTGGTCTGGGCATTAAAGAAGTTGAGCCCCTATTTATACGGACAGGAATTTTCCCTTGTGACTGACCACAATCCCCTTGTCTGGCTCAACCGGGTCTCAGGAGACAATGGTAGACTGCTGCGGTGGAGTTTAGCCCTACAACCCTATAACTTCACCATTAGCTACCGACCCTGTAAGCAGAACGGGAATGCAGATGGATTGTCCCGGCAAACCGACATCCTTACCACCTCCTAGTCTGGTCATCCCCAAGTTGAACCACCAAAGGGTCAAGCCGGGTCTGCTGGAGTGTCCAACAAGGAGGAAGCTGTGTGACAGATTCATCTGTAGGACTAGTATTGCTAGTTCATCTAGTTTGCCTCCCTTCGCAGAATTGCCTGTCCGTATGCCCCTATTCATCTTTTTGAAATTATACTGAATGAAACTACCGAACGGACTGCCACCCAGAAGAGAAGTGTGCTGCTGGTTAACCTCTTGGCCCCAATTAGAACATTGTGGTTAACAGCAGACACCTCTTAATTATAACCGAATGCCGGGTGGTCGTCGTTCGTATGCCGACCACGAGGCGGCAGCCATTTTGGAACATGCGAAAGACCAGCGGTGTTCAGCGCAGATTCTATGGAACTATAAACGGGCACTTTTCTACCGAACACAACTGAATCTACCGACCGCCCTTCTCAATTGTCGAGGCATGCGAACACCGGTCCGTTCGGGAGTTTGGATGATACGAATGGACTTAACCCAGATAGCCATCCCCTGGAGTCAATCGCATACCGAAAAGACCTGTAAAAGACTTTGACTCCATGGTGATTGAACTGTGCGTATGGGATCTGAGCGCTATTCGGTAGGAATATGCACTCAGATCCAGGCTATCTGGGGATACGTTGCACAAATGTAATATGTTCGGTATTTGTTCAATTACTTATTTTTATGTGTGGCGAAGTGCCCTTCGCCACTTGGTCCTGGAGAGGCCTGCTTGCCAGCCTCCTCCCCTATGACTATGACTCTTTGATGTATTTGGCTTTAAAGCCCCTATTCTACCTTCAGACAGACTATTTATCTTGTGTTTTAGTCACCCTGTACCCATTATAGGTGCAGGGTGTGTGTAATGTAATTGTTTATAGTGTGTGTCTGTACTGTGAAATGTATTGCCTGCTCTCCTGTACTGCTGAGGTTTGCTACCAACTAGGTGGATTTGGCTATGGAGCTTGTCTAATGCCCTCTGTTGGTAGCAACAGCAATATGCACTACCTGAATAGTAAGACTGGTTCATTTGCATATTCGGGTAGATTTGCAAATTGCTAATTCTGCAGGCACGTGAGATATTTTCTGTTAAATATTGTCTCCCCCGACCCCTTTAAAAATATGCCATTGTGTTATAATAAGTTACTGTATGTTGCCTGCTATGATTTGGCTGTTTGTAATTATATTGAGTTTTCACAGCATTGTTAATGTAATGACCATATGGGCTAGTCCCAACTAAAATAAAAGGTTTAGACAGTTCTTCTTGATCCCTCTAAATGAAGCCTTGTCTCGTTTTTGCAGGGAGCTGTTATAATCACACTGGGATTGCTATGCTCTGTATGCTCTCTTGAGCTTGAATCACTTAACTCTTTTAAGAGCTTGTTCCTGACACGCTCTCCTTGGAGGAGGGGTCTTCACCACACAGTCCTGGATGCTGGAGGTTCATACAGGGTGGAAGGAAGAGTTCTTTCCCACACGGTCCTGGAGGACAGAAGCTGATCCAGGGTGGAAGGAAGACGGTGAGACTCCAGTCAAGCTACAGCGGTTGCCGGAGAAGCATACGAATGCTGTAAACAGCAGAATAGGAAAAACCATATGAATAGGTTTACACTCCTAGCAGTCAAACTGGAACAGCATACAATAAATCCCCCAAGAACGAGACAAGACTCCATTTTGAGGGTCAAGCAGGAACAGACAGAGCTGTGGGTTTATTGTTCTTATGTACACATTTTTACACATTAGTGTTAAGACACCCCCCGGAGACCTAGGATTGAAACCGCCATTTAGTTGAGCTTTCCCCTTCACAATCTTGCTGTGACAGAACCATTCGTCTGACTATTGTGGTGGATTCGTCTGTTTCCTGCACTTTCGTGTAAATGGCTGTTTCCTATAGCCCAGCCATACGAATGACTGTTTTTCACCGAACAAAGCTACCGAACGGATGGCCACTCAGGAGAGAAGTGTGCTGCTGGTTAACCTATTGATCCCAATTAGAACGTTGTGGCTAACCGCAGACACTTCTCAATTAAACTGAATTCAGGGTGGCCGTCATTCGTATGTCGACCACGAGGCAGCGGCCATTTCAAAACACATGAAAGCACAACGGGACGCCTGGCTGCCTCCACGAAAACATACGAACACTGGCCGTTCGGGAGTTTTACAGCACATGAAAAGACTTAACCCAGATAGCCCTCCCATGGAGTCAATCGCATACCGAAAGACTGTAAGAACTTTGACTCCATGGCGATTGAACTATGTGTGTGGGATCTGAGCGCTATTCGCCAATAATATGCACTCAGATCCAGGCTATCTGGGGATGTGTTATACGAATGCAATACGTTCGGCAGTTGAGCCCTTATTTATATGGACAAGAATTTTCCCTCATCACAGACCACAATCCCGTGGTCTGGCTTAACCGGGTCTCAGGAGACAATGGCAGACTGCTGAGGTGGAGTCTGGCACTGCAGCCTTACAACTTCACCATCAGCTACCGACCCGGTAAGCAGAATGGGAATGCGGATGGGTTATCCTGGCAAACAGACGTCCCTACTCCTTCCCAGTCCGGTCATCCCCAAGTTGACCCGCCAAAGGGTCAAGCCGGGTCTGCCGGAGTGTTCCACAAGGGGGGAGCCGTGTGACAGACCCATCCGTATGGACTAAAAGTACTGTGTTCATCTGTTTTGCCGTTTGCATGAATTTCCCCCATTCGTATGCCTTGATTAAGGGAATGTATTTTTTTGTCGAACGGACAGCCACCCAGAAGAGAAGTGTGCTGCTGGTTAACCACAGGCACTTCTCAATTAAAACCGAATACAGGGTGGTCGTCGTTCGTATGTCGACCACGAGGCGGCGGCCATTTTAACTATGCGGAAGCCCAGCGGAACTCAAAACGGACACTTTTTCAACTGAACACAGCTGAAGCCGTCGACCTCCCCTTCTCAATCGACAAAAGCATACGAATACCGGCCGTTCGGGAGATTTAACAACACGAATGGACTTAACCCAGATAGCCTTCCCATGGAGTCAATCGCATACCGAAGAGCTGTAACAGCCTTTGACTCCATGGCGATTGAACTATGCATATGGGATCTGAGCGCTATTCGCCAATAATATGCACTCAGATCCAGGCTATCTGGGGATGTGTTATACGAATGCAATACGTTCGGCAGTTATAAAGTTATGGATTTTAATGTGTTTTATAACTTTGAATTAAAATGGCGATGTGCCCCTGCTCAGGGAGATAATTGAATTACTTCCCAATTATCTCCCGAGCAGAGGGGAGGAAACTGTGATGCATGCTGGGAATATTGTAGGGATGTATGTCCAGAATGTCCCCATGTCCTTCTGTTATTTCAGTCTCCCATTTGGTCCCCTAGGGGAGTGTCCACCAAGTGGGAGACCTGCATAAATACGGGCAGGTAGCCCACAGTAAACTCAGTTCGTGTTTTACCCTCAAAGCGGAGCTTGGTCTTGTTATTGGGGGGATTTTATTACCGGCGACTAGAGACTGCTTATTGGGATTATTTGCCGCTTGGAAACTATTGCCGTTCGGCTGCTAGTGGCGATTCGTGCATTTGGAGCTCGGGAAGGGAAAGAGCCGTACAGGTACCGTTCGGGAGTTTGGAGTGTTCCCTAGCTGGCGGTTCGCATGATTATACTGCATACGCTTCCAGACCACATTATTGCGAATGGGGAGCATTCACTAAACGGCGGTTTGTGCATTTACTACTGGAGGTACCGTAACAACTGGTGGCAAGCGACGGGATGATCCTCAGCACCCAAAGAGACCACTACAACCAGGATTAAATGGAATTACAATACCAAAACCTGAGAAGAGCTACCCTAAAAGATTTATTAGAGCAAAGAGGCGGACAGGCCAGTAACCTCAGGAAGAGGGACATTATTGCGTTATTGCTGGAAATGGATGGAGTACCAGCGGCAGAGGGAACCAATGGACCCAGCACAGCTGACAGAACCCCCGAGGAGGCAAGCTTTGACCGGGCGGTAAGAATCAGGCTGGCCCATTATGGTCTCAACCCATCTGCAGAGATCATCGACCGGGTCATGGCCCCTGTGGAGGCCAACCTGCTACGCCAAAGCGGTGCTGCAGCAGCCCCAGTCACTGGATGGCGGGGTGCCAGGCTGTGTCCGGAGAAGAGGTGCTACAGATGTTTCTATTGGAACATTGTTTTGACAAATTACCAGCAGGGGTCAGAGAGTGGGTAAGGGACCGTAAATCCTTCACTCTACATGAAGCAGATCGCCTGGCGGATGAGTATACAGATGCCCGCAAACTGGACAGTTCCATCAGCAAGGCTCCCGCCAGAGTGGAATACAGGCCAGCAGCACCAACAGCAGCTACCATCTATCAGCCTCCTATGAATCGGCCATCAGCACCCCCTCCGTCTGCCCAGTATCAACAGCCACCCCGGTTTAACTCACGGGAGTACTCCCAACCCATTCGGTGCTACCTATGCAAGCAGCTAGGGCACAAGTGACCGGAGTGCCCGATGAACAGTGCCAACCAGAACCAGTCCTGGAGGAGACCCGCAGGGGGCAATCCACGACCACCTCTCCCAGCTGTATAGAGGAATAGGAGTGCTGGGGCATCCTGCATGAGGCAGACCCCGTTCAGGCTGCCCACCGGGATAGCAGACAGCACCACTGGCAATATGTAAAGGTCAACGGGAAGGAGGTCAGTGGTCTACGGGATACCGGTGCAACGATGACTTTGCTCCAGAAGCACCTGGTATCCAAAGCCCAACATACCGGGGACACGGTCGCAGTGCGAGTAGCCGGTGGTGCCGTGTTTCATCTACCCGTTGCTCGGGTAAATTTGGATTGGGGAGTGGGCGCTAGACATGTAAATGTGGGGGTCATGAAGGATTTACCCGCAGATGTCCTCCTTGGCAATGACTTGGCGCCCCTCGTTTCAGCCTTCGCTCCCATGGGTCCCGCTGAAGTGGACGCTGTCACGGCCCGTGCCCAGACCCGTGCCGCCGAGACCGGCCCACCTGCTGCTGAGACCCAGGTAAGACTCCACCCCGACTTGTACCTTAGACCAGGCCCCTTTAGGCTGGGATACCCCAGAGATGTACGGGAAGGAAACTAGGGAAGACCCGACGTTAGCGAAGTACAGGGCCAGGGCCGACTCTGGGGGAGAAGGAGTAGATGGGGAGCACTACGAGTGGGTGGGGGATAGGCTGTACAGGATCCCGAAACCATCCCAGAAACTGAGTACCCCTCCGCAGAATCGACAGCTAGTGGTACCTGCAAAGTACCGGCAGGAGATTCTGCGGATTGGGCATGATGTGCCATTAGCGGGCCATCTAGGTTCCCGCCGCACAGCTCATAGAATCACACAAAACTTTTTCTGGCCCAATTTTAACCGAGATGTGCGGGTTTATTGTAGCACGTGTGACACCTGTCAACGGGTTGGTAAGCGGGGGGATCACCCAAAGGCTAGGCTTCAGTCGATGCCTATCATTGGAGAACCCTTTTCCCGCATAGCCGTTGACATTGTGGGTCCATTGGCCAGGGCTAGCCCATCAGGTAAGAAATACATTCTTACCGTGGTGGACTATGCCACACATTATACGGGTAGGTAAGCGGGGGGATCACCCAAAGGCTAGGCTTCAGTCGATGCCTATCATTTCTTTTCCCGCATAGCCGTTGACATTGTGGGTCCACTGGCCAGGGCTAGCCCATCAGGTAAGAAATACATTCTTACCGTGGTGGACTATGCCACACGTTATCCAGAGGCAGTAGTGCTGTCTAATATAGAGGCAGAGACGGTTGCTGATGCCCTGGTTAAAATTTTCACTAGGGTCGGGTTCCCTCAGGAGATCCTCTCCGATCAGGGAACTCAGTTCACCGCTGTGCTTACCCAGCAGCTGTGGAAGGTGTGCGGCATTAAACCGCTACTTAGCTCACCTTATCACCCACAGACTAACGGTCTCTGTGAACGATTTAATGGCACGCTCAAACAGATGCTGAGGACCTTTACTGACACTTGCAGAGACTGGGAGCGATTCCTGCCTCATCTGCTATTTGCATACAGAGAGGTGCCCCAGGAATCTACTGGGTTCTCCCCCTTTGAGTTACTCTATGGGAGAAGGGTCAGTGGACCCCTAGATCTCATTAGAGGACACTGGGAGGGGGAGACAGAGCAAGAAGGGACCCCCATAGTACCATATGTCCTGGAACTCCGGGACTGCATGGAGAAACTATCCCTGATGGTAAGGGAGAATCTCCAGGCGGCCCAGGGGAGACAGAAGCGGTCGTACGATCGGGTTGCCCGACAGCGGGTCTTCCAGGTTGGGCAGAAGGTTCTAGTGCTCAAGCCTGTGAAGACGAACAAGATGCAAGCATCTTGTCAGGGCCCGTATAAAGTCTTAGCTCAGGTATGTGATACTACCTATCTTATAGCCAGCTGTGCAGATGAAAGGATTCAGCGATCCTTTCATGTGAACATGCTGAAGGAGTATCAGGAGAGTGTTACGATTGCCCCCGGTCTAGCAGGAGGGTTGATCGCTTGGATGTCCTGGTTCCCGCTGCAGAGAGTCGAACGGAGGTCTTTCGGTAGTAAACTGCAAATGTAGAATATCCCCAAGCACGATATAAGCACCAATATCCAGGATCCCTACAACATGAGTCGAGGCTGCAAGTTGAGGGTCAAAACGAACTGGCTTTACTGGCACATAGCATGGCAATTTATGTGATTCCTCAGGTCCAAGGACAGCCCCCTGTGGACCTGATGGAATACAGGTACAGTACAGTGTATTATTTGAATCAGTACCCGCCCAGCTTGGAGATAATGAGGCCAACGGTTATACAATCTAATTATCTCCAAGCGCACAAAAGACCACGTTTTATTATGTCCCAGAAAACTGCATAAAAATCCATAACTTTTATATTAATACATGAAAACCGCTCATTCTACCCTCCATCTGAAGGCTCGCGTTTGTGTATATAAAACAGGCGAATGGCGCTCTAACCCCACGAACAGAATGTACTGTTTCTGCCGTATAAAGTCCGTTCGGCATTTTGAGATTGTTAGTCTTTGTTGGCGGCCATGTTTTCTGCTGGTTTAGCGAGCAGCGGGACTTCGTGTCTAACTCGTGGAACTAAACTCGGGATCAGTTCATGTGAAGTCCCGCTGTCTGTCTGGTAGTGGGCTCGTTCGGTAAGGGAATGAGGGCCACCTGGTAGCAGGGTACTTGACCTGCGGTTAACCGCAGAAACCACAAGTTAACGAGCGCCACGCGACCCGCTGTAGGGGGTCGTCGTTCGGTTGATAGTTCGGTATTTTCCCTTCGGTACTTTGGGTGCGAACGTCGATGCCCCCAGGCCTACCAATTACGTTGTGGTTAACCGCAAACCGCAGACCCCTGGGTGGTTAATGGCTGCCACACTCCGAAGGCCGGGTGGTCGACCGTTCGGTAGTTTGCGGGGTGACGGGTTTAAGTGGCGGCACACGCCAGTTTCTGGGGGGGTCCCCCGTTCGTACCACGAATGGAGCTTTCATAAGGGTTCGCGTAATCCATTCGTGTGGTTTTCTGCTTAACTTATGCAGTGGCAAACAGTATCAATCGGTGGGTTAAAACAGTAACATAGTGATTTCCAGTCTTTTGTAACAGAGAGACCAGAGGATGTTGCGGCAGTATGTGCCCCAGCTACTGACGACCCCAAGAACTTACCTTTACCTGACTTGTTAGAGAAGGATCCCCAGACTGACCTTACTAGTCTTGTGCAGCTAGGGGACCGGCTAAACCCGGCAGAGAAGGTACAGGCAAGACAGCTTCTGTGGGAGAAGCAGGCAACGTTCTCCCAAGAACCCGGGTGCACCACCCTAGCTGTGCACAAGGTCGAGACACCCGGACAGAACCCCCTACGACAACCCCCATACCGTATCCCTGAAGCAGTCCGAGGAAGAGATGACCAGGCTGGGGGTTATCGAGCACTCAGACAGCCCTTGGGCCTCGCCTGTAGTCCTGGTGCCCAAGAAAGATGGGACCACCCGGTTCTGTGTGGACTACAGGCGGCTCAACGAGCGGACCACCACTGACGCCTACCCGATGCCCCGGGTAGACGAGTTATTAGACCGCATTGCCAGGGGGCACTATCTGACCACCATTGACCTGTGTAAAGGTTATTGGCAGATCCTCCTGGCCGAGGATGCTATCCCTAAGTCGGCATTCGTCACCCCATTTGGCCTGTACCAGTTTAAGGATATGCCATTTGGGATGAAGAATGCTCCGGCTACCTTCCAGCGTATGGTGGATAGGCTCCTCGATGACTTCCAGGAATTTGCATGTGCATACCTGGATGACATTGCGGTCTACAGTGAGTCATGGGAAGACCATTTAGTACACGTGGGGGTGGTGCTGGACAAGATTCGGGCCGCAGGCCTGACCTTGAAGCCAGACAAGTGCCATTTGGGCATGGCAGAAGTGCAGTACTTGGGCGTGGTCTGACCGTCGATGAGACTAGACGTGTCTCACTAGAGATCCCGGCGAAACGCGCCCTAAAAGCTAATAAAAGCGACCTATATACCCACTACCTATCCCAAGGAGGTTCCTAAAATGGAGAAAAGGCTCCCCAAGAAACAGCAGAAGAGTGGCACCGATTCCAGCAGCACAGTCCTGGACCTCATGTCGGCGCAGAAACAGGGCCGTCTAGGGACCCAAGATGGCGCTGGCACTACTACCCCACAGGCATCCCCTGATGATCAGGACACGGTCCTGGCAAAGCTGGCGGAGGTGAGTGCTTTCCTCGCGGGAGAAATAGCAAAATCAACAGCAGTACTCCAGGCTAAGATTGGGGCCCTGGGAGAACGCACTGCGAAACTCGAGGACCGCATGGAAGCCTCAATGCAGGCCCACAATGCTGTTGTGGAGAGGGCGAACAGCCTGTCAACGCAAATGGTAGGCATGGATCTCGCCTTTGAAGATTTGGCTAACCGGTCCAGGAGAAACAATATTCGACTGAGAGGCCTGCCAGAGAGCTCTGATGAAGACCTACAGGGGCTTATACTTACCATACTGAAGCCACTGCTCCCGCACATATCGGAGGAACACTGGCACATGGAGAGGGCCCACAGGGCCTTACGGGGCCAGAGGGCCGACACCAATACCCCAGGAGACGTCATAATCCGCTTCCTATACTACCGCACTAAGGAAGCACTCATGAAGAAGAGCCGCGAGGCGCCCATACGGTACGCTGGTAAGGTCGTATCCCTCTACCACGACTTAGCTCCCTCCACGCTACAATGGAGAAGGGAATGGCGCCCCATTACTGAAGCTCTACGAAACGCTGGCATCAAATATGCCTGGGGATTCCCCTTCAAGTTAATGGTGTTCCGAAGAGACCGAGCCCACATTCTTACACCGGGAGGAGATCCCCACCGCATGCTTAGCGGCCTTGGCGTCCAACCACCTTCTGATCTTCCCAGTGTGACGATGTATCCGGAGGATCTTCCTCAGCTACGCTCAGAGTGGCGGGGACCGGGATCGAGAGGACGCCAATAGCTGTGGATGGTATCGTACTGTGTTGCCACTGGGGACCCCTTAATTTCTCTACCTTGATGGCATAGGGCCTATGGGAGGTTAATGTATATATATGTCCTTCCTTCTTCCTGGGGTGGGGGATGGGGTAGGGCTCCACGTTGCGGGTGTGGGACCTTGTTTTTTGTGCCTCCCCCTCCTGACCTCACCACTATGCCTACTGCTTGAGGCCTGGGGGGGTATCCCCCCCCCTGCTGCATGGGGACAGCAGGGTGCACCACCAACAAGGGCTTAATTTGGGCTACGTTTTCGCTGGCTTGGGAGGGGGAAGAGGGGTTACACTTGCCAGCTCTCCCCTAACGGTACACCTTTACCTGGCGTCTGGAATGACTCCCTAAGTGAAGAGCTTCCAGCACGAGTGGAACCTGAAGAGCCCTTCCGGGTCTGTTAGAACTTTAACTGTTCGGTGTTGATTAATATGTGCTTGAAGTCTCTGTTCCCCCCCTGGGGGGCGTCTTTTTCCCTGGCCGTGGCTACGGGGGCTCCTTTGGGCCCCTTCATCTCCTCATCTGGTGACATTGCCGCAGATTTTGTACCACTAGGTGGTGGCGTGGGATGCCCGCGCCCCCGGGGGGAATGGAGATGGACGGCAATGTTTGGTCGAAAATGCACACAAAAATTTTTTATAACAAACAACGCAAAACTCACTAAAAAGAAAACCACAAAAACTTTCGCTGCATCGGACAGAATCCGGATGCCTTCTTTACCATTCTTTTCTTCTCTTTCTTTTCTCTTCCTTTTTTCCTATCTACTTTCCCTATCTGCATCCTTCCCTTCTTGGACTTCGGGGTGGCGGACGAGTTGATATTTACATGGAGAAGCTCTTATGCCCGAATAGCATTTCCCGATACAGGCAAGGGCACAGCAGTATTAGCAGAGTTCAACATATTGCAGGATGTCGATTAAGCTTACCACTCAGAATGTAAAAGGCCTTAACGCCCCCAAAAAGAGACGCCTTATGTTTAGGGCCCTGAAAAGGATGAACACAGACATAGCTTACTTGCAAGAGACCCACCTCCCCAGACAGGCCACTTTTCAATTACGAGACCATGTCTATACGGGCTCATTTGAAGCTAGGTCGCATCATAAACGGAGCGGAGTGGCCATAGTTATTAAACGCTCTTGCCCCTTCCAGATGTTGGCCCAGGATGCTGACCCAGAGGGACGACACAAAACTCACTAAAAAGAAAACCACAAAAACTGAAACTACACCAAATGGCGTCCAATTATCCCTTGTTGGTTTTGAAAGGTGACCGCTACACAACTACCACACAAACCCAAATCATAGAGTCATCGGTACGCGGGGAGAGGGCAGGGGAAAGCACATGTCAATAGATCACGGGACAACATACACAAGACTTTTAATAAAGCATTTAAAAAAAAAAAAAAAAAGACAAACATCAAAGACAGCAGTTACTGACTAAGTCCCTAACCACGACGCACAATGTGCAATGTTTCAGAATTCAACGCCCCAAGTCGTATACCCACCCGACCAACACCAAGGTATTAAATAGTTGAGCCCCACGAGAATTATGGGATACCCTTAGCTGGGCAGGTTAATGGTACCCTTACTATGTATGGAAGAAGGCGTTTCTCAGTGTTCAAGTCCATGTATATTCTTTGAATTGTTCTTTCATGTTATCTCTTACAACTAAACCTAAATGTACTAATCATAACAAAACTAGCAAAGCACAGATGGTCACCGGTCTACACTGTTAGGATGTCCATGGGTACGGGATCTAACTGGACCTCTATGGCCCTTCCCTGTCCCGGAGCGGGGAGATGGAGTTCCCCCAAGGGTGAGGTAGGAGTGTTCAGTTAGTGGTCTGATTAGAGGGATTACATGGGGTCCTTTCCTCACCTCTTATATACCAGATGCCCTCCTGTAACTTCGAAACTTAGATAGACTTATTGTATACCTTTACCCATTGATAGATTGAAATTGAGGAGGAGATTCATGCCGCGGACACGTGCTGAACTTTTCGCCCTTCAGGGCGCAGAGGGGGCGATGGGTGGGAGCCTTTTGGTAAGTCCCCAACTGTGGGAGCTGGGAGCGTTTTAAGGGGGCCACTGCCACAGTCTGCACCGTAGCGAGGAACCGGAACGGATAGGAGATAGCTAGCAATGGCACCTAGAGGTCTTAGTAGAATATATAGGGCGCGTGGGAGGCGGGGCTTTAGGGATCCTCAGTTT
>OW240914.1:358145929-358159096 GCA_933207985.1 Pelobates cultripes
GGGTAAGGTGGAAGTTCTTGTTTTCGGTGTTGACGCACCTTGAATTTCCGGACGAATACATGCAAGTTACAAGAGCAATGTATCACGATGTAAGGGCACGGATGCAGATAGCAGGGGACCCAATGAACCCTTTTAGCCTGCACAACGGGACCAGACAGGGATGTCCTCTCTCCCCCCTTCTTTTTGTGCTGGCTATGGAACCCCTTCTTCAGGCAATACGCAGGCACCCAAACATCAGCGGGGTCACGGTAGGGGGGGAAGAATTCACTGTCTCTGCCTATGCAGACGACGTCCTTCTCACGGTGACGAACCCACTTGAGTCAATATCGGCACTGCAGAGGGTCATACAAGAATACGGGGACCTGTCCGGATATAAGGCCAACATCCAGAAATCCGGTGCGATGTCTATAGGCCTACCGGCGGCAGATGTAGTTCTGATAAAGGAAAAGCACTGCCTACGAATGGAACCGAACTCCTTAAAATACCTAGGAGTCCACTTGACGGCAGTTCCTGATCGACTATATTCTAGCAACTACGATCCCATGCTACGGACTCTAATGGGAGATCTGGAGAAATGGGCGGACAAACCTATCTCTTGGTTGGGGCGTATTCACTCTGTAAAGATGAATATCCTACCGCGCATATTGTTTCTCTTTCAAGCTCTCCCTACCCGCGTCACAAAATCTCAACTGCTGCCGCTACAGAGAGCGATCTGTGACTTTGTATGGCACAATAAGAGACATAGAATAGCCAGACAAATCCTGCATAGGCGAAAAGATAGAGGGGGATTGGGGCTCCCAAACCTGTACTACTACTATTTGGCGGCCCAACTCTCTCAGGTGGCCATGTGGCACTCCCCTGTGGGGGAAAGGAGATGGGTGGAAATTGAATCTTTGATGGTAGGCCTCGATGTCCCCCAATTTACGCTATGGGTCCCAAAAGAACACAGGCCCATGATAAGGGTGACGTGCCCGGCCATCCTTAACTCTCTTCGATTATGGGATGCGAACTGTGTCAAATTTGGACTCGCTTCATCCCCCTCCCCTATCGCTCCGATACTCAGAAACAGAGAGTTTCCACCTGGTATGGCCCCTAGGAACTTCCGCAATATAGAAAAGACTGGGCTACAGCGGATTTACCAACTATATAGAGAGGGGGATGTCATATCTTTTCAAGACCTCCAGCAAGATACCCACCTGACTCCAGCAGACTACTTTAGATATGTCCAGATAAGGGACTTCGCTAGAAGACCCCGTATTAAAGCTGCAGCCCAGGGTCAGTTTACTTTCTACGAGAGAATATGTAGAGAGGGATCAGCCCCCAAAGGAATGATTACGCTCCTCTATGCTCATCTTAGCACGGAGACTAAAGAATGGGGTAGATTGAAATACACTGATAGATGGGAGTCGGACCTGGGGGAGGTACTTGAAGGAATCGAATGGCAGGAGATCTGGGAGGCAACCAAGAGCGCTTCGATATGTGTCACGCAACAGGAGCAGGCATGGAAAACCATGCTCAGGTGGTATACTACTCCGATAACTTTGCACAAAATGCACAAGATAGATACTGACGAATGCTGGAGGGGTTGCGGATTCCGAGGCACGTACCTCCACATGTGGTGTGAATGCCCGAAAATCTGCGGTTTCTGGAAGTCTGTTGAAGACCACTTGAGGCAGACGTTTGGCAAACCCCTGGCCTTGGACCCGTGGATCTACCTGTTAAATAGATCTATTGAGGGATGGACGAGAAGAGAGCAGAAACTGGTACGGGCGATAACTTTAAGTGCACGCAGAGCTGTGGCATCGGCGTGGCTGTCACCTGGAGGCCCGGAGCGTGGGGGAGTGATCTCTAGGATAAAGGAAAGCAGAATCATGGAAGATCTGACTGCTAGATTAAGAGGAACAACCGTAACTTTTCAGAGGGTCTGAAACCATGGGACAATAGTGCAATGGGCTCCGGTAACGATTAATGGGCTGAATATATGGTTTAAATCGGGATTCGACACTGCATGGTCAGAGTCAGAATACAGCACCTCAGCCTCATCCGCCCCCCCCCCCCCCCATCCCATCCTCCCTCCCCTTCATACTCACATCCTTCTCGTCTTCTTCACCCCTCTTCCTCGCCTTATCTTTTCTTTTCTTTCTCTGTCTTTCTTTTTCACATCTGTGACAGAACCATGTGTGTGGGATCTGAGCGCTATTCGCCAATAATATGCACTCAGATCCAGGCTATCTGGGGATATGTAATACGAATGGGGAATGTTCGGTTTTTGTGAAGTTATATATTTTTATGTCTTTTGTGATTTTATATTTAAAATGGCGACTGGCTTTGTTCTGGAGTTAATTGAGTTACTTGGTAATTAACTCCAGGACAGAGGGGAGGGAATCATAATGCACTGTGGGTAAAATCTGTAACTGTATGTCTGGAATGTCCCCATGTCTATCTGTAATTCCAGTCTCCCATTTGGTCCCCTAGGGGAGTGTCCACCAAGTGGGAGACCTGCATAAATACAGGCAGGTAGCCCACAGTAAAGCCAGATCCTGTTTGACCCTCAATGCGGAGCTTCTGTCTCGTTATTGGGGAGATTTCTTCTTCACGTTTAGAGACTGCTGGATGGAACGGAAGCCGCTTGGTGAATATTGCTGTTTGACGGTTACCAGCAATTCGTGTATTGCCGTTTGGGAGTTTGGAGCCGTTCACGGATCTCGTTCGGGAGATTGCCGCTTCCCCTGCATTTGGTTCGTATATTACAGATTAAGCGAACGGAGACTGTACTGAAGCCGGGGAAGGTCTACTAAACGGCGGTTTTGCCTAAAGACACAGGAGGTGTGTAACGGACCGTTTTGCACACAAGGGGTAAAAACCGTTTAGGCGATCGGCCCCCTTTCCAGAGATACAGGCACAGCTACTGCAGAACACCAAAACTCACGAACTGGATACAAAATAGCACTCCAACTCCCGAACTGGAACCTCCCAAATAGCTGCTAGCAGACGAACAGGAAAAGCAGACAATCAGCTTACACTCCTGGCAATCAGTCTCTAACAGCATACAGTGAATCCCCCCAAGAACGAGACAAGGCTCCGTGTTGAGGGTCAAGCAGTGGTCTGAGGTGCTGGCACACCCAGCCTGGTTTTTATTACAGTCTTGCAAATACAGGACCGCCCACAGGGAGGTATAAAACAACCAATCACATCACAGTTACATCCCACATATTCCCTCCCCTTATCCTGAGAGGAAACTCAATTACACATACAGTTAAAACATACTTTCTACCCAACTTTCATAACTCTAAAACCATACATCACATTCACATAAAATTACATATTCACAATCAATCCATTCAGGGGAACAACATATTAAAAAATGGCACAAATCAGACAAGGGGTTCAAAAGTTAGTAAAAAGTCCTTTGTGACTAAATGAAGCATGGCTTTCTGGCCCAAACCAGTTTCAGAGTCTTCTATCCTGGAGAGTAATTCAATTATCTCCCAGGACAGACACAAGACTCCATTAAGCACATGGTTGCAAAAAGACACAAAACACTTTAAAATACATAAAGTCACATTTATTACATAAAACACAGACATGTAACATATCCCCAGATAGCTCAGGTCCGAGCGCACATTATTAAGCGAATGGCGCTCAGACCACACGAATACAGTTTAATCGCCATGGAGCCAAAATCTTTACAGTCAGTTTCATACGAATGGGCTCCATGGGATTCCTATCTGGGGTATAACACATTCAAACAAATCTACGAACCCCAGGCAGAAAAGCACGAATACAGCTTTTCTGCAGGCAAAAATAAAGTCTTTTAAAAAGGGGGCCATAGTCCAAAGGCAGCAGGCGAGCAACCAGGCTTCTCCAATGCAATGTGGCGAGATTGGTCTCGTCACATCTCTCCCCTTTTCCAAACAGACTAACAGGGTATCTGACCTCCTGCCGGTCAGTGCCCTTGTTAGTCCAGCAGCCCACCCACAACAAATAATCAACAGCACAGCCCACCCACAATAAATGGTTACTACACCTGGGTAGAATAGAAGCTTGTCCATGTCCAGGTGCCTCACCACGGCTGTGCTGGGTACGGGTACGCTGACTTGGTGGGTTGCTGCGTGGGCAGAGACCAGCGGCACTCTGCCCTGTTGCCAGCGCTACTGGGAGGGTAGCCTGGTGGAAGCCTGGTTGTTGGAGGGGGAGACCGACTGTCTCCCCTTTAAATACACCGCTCTGCTGCTGCTGCCTGACTGTCTCCCCTTTAAATACACCGCTCTGCTGCTGCTGCTGGAGACTGACTGTCTCCCCTTTAGATGCACAGTCCTGCTGCTGGAGACCGACTGTCTCCCCTTTGGCTAAACAGCCCTGTCGCTGGGGGGCAGAACCGACCGTCCCTACCCCCTGTGCTGGCAGTGTAGAGACTACGGTCCCATCTGCACAGTTGTGGGGCTTACTGTCTCCCCCTGATACATTAAGCTGCCGCTGGGGAGAGGGGGTAACAGGCTCCTCTCCCGATAGAACACTCTGCCGCTGGGGAAAGGAGACTGAGCTCTCTATTCCCTGCCCATTAATGATCCCACCGCTGCCACCAATTGTAACGGACCGTTTTGCACACAAGGGGTAAAAACCGTTTAGGCGATCGGCCCCCTTTCCAGAGATCCAGGCACAGCTACTGCAGAACACCAAAACTCACGAACTGGATACAAAATAGCACTCCAACTCCCGAACTGGAACCTCCCAAATAGCTGCTAGCAGACGAACAGGAAAAGCAGACAATCAGCTTACACTCCTGGCAATCAGTCTCTAACAGCATACAGTGAATCCCCCCAAGAACGAGACAAGGCTCCGTGTTGAGGGTCAAGCAGTGGTCTGAGGTGCTGGCACACCCAGCCTGGTTTTTATTACAGTCTTCAAATACAGGACCGCCCACAGGGAGGTATAAAACAACCAATCACATCACAGTTACATCCCACATATTCCCTCCCCTTATCCTGAGAGGAAACTCAATTATACATACAGTTAAAACATACTTTCTACCCAACTTTCATAACTCCAAAACCATACATCACATTCACATAAAATTACATATTCACAATCAATCCATTCAGGGGAACAACATATTCAAAAATGGCACAAATCAGACAAGGGGTTCAAAAGTTAGTAAAAAGTCCTTTGTGACTAAATGAAGCATGGCTTTCTGGCCCAAACCAGTTTCAGAGTCTTCTATCCTGGAGAGTAATTCAATTATCTCCCAGGACAGACACAAGACTCCATTAAGCACATGGTTGCAAAAAGACACAAAACACTTTAAAATACATAAAGTCACATTTATTACATAAAACACAGACATGTAACATATCCCCAGATAGCTCAGGTCCGAGCGCACATTATTAAGCGAATGGCGCTCAGACCACACGAATACAGTTTAATCGCCATGGAGCCAAAATCTTTACAGTCAGTTTCATACGAATGGGCTCCATGGGATTCCTATCTGGGGTATAACACATTCAAACAAATCTACCGAACCCCAGGCAGAAAAGCACGAATACAGCTTTTCTGCAGGCAAAAATAAAGTCTTTTAAAAGGGGGCCATAGTCCAAAGGCAGCAGGCGAGCAACCAGGCTTCTCCAATGCAATGTGGCGAGATTGGTCTCGTCACAAGGTGTCTTAACAATTGGTGGCAAGCGACGGGATGAATCCCACAGCATTGGAGGTCAGCTACAAGACATGCAGTACGAGGAATTAAGGCGTGCTACACTTAAGGACATATTGGAACGCCGAGGAAGGTCAGCAAGCAATTTAAAGAAATGGGAGATTATTGCTTTGCTACTGGAGATGGATGCAGCACCGGGAATGGAGAGAGTCAATGTGCCCAGTACCTTGGATTTAACACCCGAGGAATTACAATTTAACCGGGCAGTGCAAATAAGGCTGGCACATTTTGGCCCCAACCCCTCAGCTGACATTGTGGAGCGTGTGCAGGCAGCAGTAGCAGCACAACAGGCGCTCCGGGAAAGAGGAGCTGCAGCAGCAGAGGTACCCTACAATAATAATGTTTTTGCTAGAAAGAAGGTACCCTTTGCTGCATTTAAAAACTTTGTGGAAACCGAGGGAGAGATTGATGGGTTCCTGGCGGACTTCGAGAGGCAGTGTGCTCTACACCAGGTACCCGCAGATGAATGGGTCACCATCCTCGCTGGGAAATTATCCGGCCGGGCTAGTGAAGCGTTTCGGGCCATTCCAGAGGAGGAGATCACAAGCTACCGGGCTGTGAAGGATGCACTCCTAGCCAGGTATGCGGTGACCCAAGAAGCGTACAGGCGGAGGTTTAGAGAAACCAATAAGCTGGTTGGGAACTCTTATGTGGAGTGGGCCTGCAGAGTTCATCGTACCGCAGCCCACTGGATGGCAGGATGCCAATCGGTAACTGGGGAGGAGGTGTTACAAGTGTTCCTGCTGGAACACTGCTTTGATAGACTACCTGCTGGGGTCCGGGAGTGGGTCAGAGATAGAAAACCCTCTACCCTACCCGAGGCTGCTCGTCTGGCAGACGAATACACGGATGCCCGCAAGTTGGATGGTACAGCTGCCAAAGCCCCTGCCTGACTGGAGTATCGACCAGCAGTAATACCCGCTCCTTCAGCCTACCAACCACCAGTACACCGTACCCCAGCCGCACCACCAGCTAACAATTATGTGCAGCCATCCCGATTTAATGCCCGGGATTATTCCCAACCCATCCGGTGCTTTGGGTGCAAACAGTTGGGGCACAAGCGTCCCGAGTGCCCACTGAACAGTGCCAATCAAGCGCAGTCCTGGAGGAGACCAGCCAGTGGGAACCAGCGGCCACCCCAGCCTGCTGCTCACTGCATAGAGCAGGAGGAGTTCTGGGGCATCCTACACGAGGCAGACCCAGTGCAAGCAGCTCACCAGGATAATCGCCAGTAACATCGGCAAACCGTGAAGCTGAATAGCAGAGTGGTAAATGGGCTGAGAGACAGAGGAGCCATGATGACACTACTCCAAACGAACTTGGTCTCAGAGCATCAGCACACGGGGGACACTGTGGCAGTAAGGGTAGCAGGGGGTGCCGTGTTTCGCTTACCTGTTGCCCGGGTACATTTGGATTGGGGAGTGGGCGCTAGACATGTGGATGTGGGGGTGATGAAAGACTTGCCCGCAGATGTTCTTCTGGGAAACGATTTGGCCCCTTTGGTTTCAGCCTATGCTCCGATGGGCCCTGCAGATGTGAATCCAGTGACCACCTGTGCCCAGACCCGTGCTGCCAGAACCAGCCCACCTGCTGATGAGACCCAGGTAAGATCTCCTTCCCCGACTGGTACCCCAGATCAGGTCCCCTTAAGCTGGGATTCCCCAGAGGAGTTTGGGAGGGAAACCCCGGCAGATCCGACCCTCCAAAAGTACAAAGACAGGGCAGATGCTGGAGAGGAAGGAATAGATGGGGAACGGTATGAGTGGGTGGGGGACAGGTTATATAGGATCCCTAAGCCTTCCCAGAAGAGTGTTGCCCCTCTGCCGAATCGCCAGTTAGTGGTACCTGCCAAGTACCGGCAGGAGATTCTGCGGATAGGGCATGATGTTCCATTAGCTGGACATCTAGGGTCCCGCCGCACAGCCTATAGGATCTCACAGAATTTCTTTTGGCCAAACTTTAACCAGGCTGTGCGGATGTATTGCAGTACGTGTGACACATGTCAACGGGTAGGAAAGCGGGGGGACCACCCTAAGGCTAGGCTATTATCGATGCCTATTATAGGGGAGCCCTTGGCCCGCATAGCTGTTGACATCGTGGGTCCACTGGCCAGGGCTAGTCCATCCAGTAAGAAATACATTCTTACCGTGGTGGACTATGCCACTCGCTATCCAGAGGCAGTAGCGCTGTCTAATATAGAGGCAGAGACGGTTGCTGATGCCCTGGTTAGAATTTTTACTAGGGTCAGGTTCTCTAAGGAGATCCTCTCCGACCAGGGAACCCAATTCACCGCTGTGCTCACCCAGCAGCTGTGGAAGGTGTGTGGCATTAAGCCATTACTTAGCTCACCCTACCACTCACAGACTAATGGTCTCTGCGAGCGCTTTAACGGTACCCTCAAACAGATGCTGAGGACCTTTACAGACACTTGCAGAGACTGGGAGAGATTCCTGCCTCATCTATTATTTTCTTATAGAGAGGTGCCCCAGGAATCTACTGGGTTCTCCCCCTTTGAGCTGCTGTATGGGAGAAGGGTCCGCGGACCCCTAGATCTCATTAGAGGCCACTGGGAGGGGGAGACGGAGCAGAGGGGACCCCCATAGTGCCATATGTTCTGGAACTCCGGGACCACATGGAGAAACTGTCCCTGATGGTAAGGGAGAATCTCCAGGCGGCCCAGGGGAGACAGAAAAGATGGTACGATCAGGGTGCCCGACAGCGGGTCTTCCAGGTTGGGCAAAAGGTATTGGTGCTCAAACCTGTGAAGGCCAACAAGATGCAAGCATCTTGGCAGGGCCCGTACAAGGCAGTGGCGCAGATCTGCGACACTACTTACTTGATAGCCAGCTGTGCAGATGAAAGGATGCAGCGATCCTTTCATGTGAACATGCTGAAAGAGTACCAGGAGAGACCTGAGAATATTGCAGCAGTATGTGCCCCAGATGCAGATGATTCTGAGAATTTACCCCTTCCAGATCTATTAGAAAGGGATTCCCAGACTGACCTTACTACCCTGGTACAGCTAGGGGACCGGTTGAACCCCACAGAAAGGGTACAGGCGCAGCAATTGTTGTGGGAGAAGCAGGCAACGTTCTCCCAGGAACCAGGTTATACCACCCTAGCTGTGCATAAGGTAGAGACCCCTGGACAGACCCCCTTACGACAGCCCCCCTATCGTATCCCTGAAGCAGTCCATGAAGGAATGCGGAAGGAGATACAGGAGATGACTCAGCTTGGGGTCATCGAGCACTCCGACAGCCCTTGGGCCTCGCCTGTAGTCCTGGTACCCAAGAAAGATGGGACCACCCGGTTCTGTGTGGACTACAGGCGGCTCAACGAGCGGACCACCACTGACGCCTACCCAATGCCCCGGGTAGACGAATTACTGGATCGTATTGCCAGGGGGCGATATCTGACCACCATAGACCTGTGTAAGGGCTACTGGCAGATCCCCCTGGCCGAGGATGCTATCCCCAAGTCGGCATTTGTCACCCCATTTGGCCTGTACCAATTTAAGGTCATGCCTTTTGGGATGAAAAATGCACCGGCTACCTTCCAACGGATGGTGGATAGACTCCTGGATGGCTTCCAAGAATTTGCCTGTGCATACTTGGACGACATTGCGATTTACAGTGGGTCCTGGGAGGAACACCTGGTACATGTAGGGGTAGTGCTGGATAAAATTTGGGCCGCTGGCCTGACATTGAAGCCAGAGAAGTGCCATCTAGGTATGGCTGAAGTACAATACCTGGGTCACAGAGTGGGATGTGGGAGCCAGAGACCAGAGCCAGCCAAGGTAGAGGCAGTGGCTAACTGGCCCACACCTACCACTAAGACCCAGGTATTGGCCTTACTGGGGACGGCAGGGTACTACAGACGTTTTATCCCTGACTACAGCACTATTGCTAAGCCCCTGACAGACCTGACCAAGAAAAACTTGCCTAAGCAGGTCCTGTGGTCTCCGGCTTGTGAAGCTGCGTTCCAGGCACTGAAGTAGGCTCTTGTGAATGCCCCTGTCTTGGCTGCCCCAGTCCCTAACAAACGCTTTCTCGTCCATACAGATGCTTCCATGTATGGACTGGGGGCTTTGCTGAGCCAAGTCGGGGAAGATGGAGGAGAGCACCCTGTCGCATATCTCAGCAGAAAGTTGTTACCCAGAGAAGTGAGTTATGCGGCAGTGGAGAAGGAGTGTTTGGCCTTGGTCTGGGCATTGAAAAAGTTAAGTCCCTATTTGTATGGGCAAGAGTTTTCCCTTGTGACTGATCACAACCCACTCGTTTGGCTTAACCGGGTCTCAGGAGACAATGGGAGACTGCTGAGATGGAGCCTGGCACTACAGCCCTACAATTTTACCATCAGTTACAGACCCGGTAAGCTGAACGGGAATGCAGATGGGTTGTCACGACAAACAGACGTCTCCATCACCTCTTAGTCCGGTCATCCCCAAGTTGACCCACCACAGGGTCAAGCCGGGTCTGCCGGAGTGTCCCACAAGGAGGGAGCCGTATGACAGAACCATCTGTCTGCTTGTATTTTAATTGCATTCGTCTGTTTGTCTCCCGTTCGTATGAATGGCTGGTTTCCATAGCCCAGCCATTCGAATGACTCTTTTTTTCCCGAACAAAACTGCCGAACGAACGGCCACCCAGGAGAGAAGTGTGCTGCTGGTTAACCTATTGATCCCAATTAGAACGTTGTGGTTAACTGCAGACACTTCTCAATTAAACCGAATTCAGGGTGGTCGTCGTTCGTATGTCGACCACGAGGCAGCGGCCATTTTAAACCAAGCGAACGCCCAGCGGTGTTTGGCTCTATTTCTGTGGAACTAAAAACGGACACTTTTTCTGCCGAACACCGCTGAAACAACGGAACGCCTGGCTGCCTCCACGAAACCATACGAACACCGGCCGTTCGGGAGTTTTTTGAGCATACGAAAAGACTTAACCCAGATAGCCTTCCCATGTAGTCATTCGTATACCGAAAGACTGTAGGAACTTTGACTCCATGGCGATTGAACTATGTGTGTGGGATCTGAGCGCTATTCGCCAATAATATGCACTCAGATCCAGGCTATCTGGGGATATGTAATACGAATGGGGAATGTTCGGTTTTTGTGAAGTTATATATTTTTATGTCTTTTGTGATTTTATATTTAAAATGGCGACTGGCTTTGTTCTGGAGTTAATTGAGTTACTTGGTCATTAACTCCAGGACAGAGGGGAGGGAATCATAATGCACTGTGGGTAAAATCTGTAACTGTATGTCTGGAATGTCCCCATGTCTATCTGTAATTCCAGTCTCCCATTTGGTCCCCTAGGGGAGTGTCCACCAAGTGGGAGACCTACATAAATACGGGCAGGTAGCCCACAGTAAAGCCGGATCCTGTTTGACCCTCAATGCGGAGCTTCTGTCTCGTTATTGGGGGGATTTCTTCTTCACGTTTAGAGACTGCTGGATGGAACGGAAGCCGCTTGGTGAATATTGCTGTTCGACGGTTACCAGCAATTCGTGTATTGCCGTTCGGGAGTTTGGAGCCGTTCACGGATCTCGTTCGGGAGATTGCCGCTTCCCCTGCATTTGGTTCGTATATTACAGATTAAGCGAACGGAGACTGTACTGAAGCCGGGGAAGGTCTACTAAACGGCGGTTTTGCCTAAAGACACTGGAGGTGTCTTAACAACATCTACTACATCTTGTTACCAAACCCTTGGCTTACAAGGGTATCTTCTACTTTTTACTCCCTTATTTCTAACTTTGTCTCAGACTATGGTGGCATAACTTAATTTCCTCACTCAGGCACGAGCATACTGACGGAGGATTGAGGATGCCTAAAGTACACCCTGCCGGAGTGTTCCACAAGGGGGCAGCCGTGTGACAGACCCATCCGTATGGACTAAAAGTACTGTGTTCGTCTGTTTTGCCGTTTGCATGAATTTCCCCCATTCGTATGCCTTGATTAAGGGAATGTATTTTTTTGTCGAACGGAACTACCGAACGGACGGCCACCCAGAAGAGAAGTGTGCTGCTGGTTAACCTATTGATCCCAATTAGAACGTTGCGGTTAACCACAGGCACTTCTCAATTAAAACCGAATACAGGGTGGTCGTCGTTCGTATGTCGACGACGAGGCGGCGGCCATTTTAACTATGCGAAAGCCCAGCGGTGTTCGACGATTATTTCATGGAACTCAAAACGGTCACTTTTTCAACCGAACACCACTGAAGCCGTCGACCTCCCCTTCTCAATCGACAAAAGCATATGAATACCGGCCGTTCGGGAGATTTAACAACACAAATGGACTTAACCCAGATAGCCTTCCCATGGAGTCAATCGCATACCGAAGAGCTGTAACAGACTTTGACTCCATGGCGATTGAACTATGCGTATGGGATCTGAGCGCTATTCGCCAATAATATGCACTCAGATCCAGGCTATCTGGGGATATGTGATACGAATGGGTAACATTCGACAAATGTAAAGTGATATATATTTGTGTGTTTTATCTGTGTTGAATTTAAAATGGCGATTTGCCTCTGTCCTGGAGATAATTGAATTACTTCTCAATTATTTCCAGGGCAGAGGGGAGGAATTACTAATGCATGCTGGGAATATTTTGTGTCTGTGGGTCCTGAACTGCCATATGTCTGTCTATTGTCACAATCTCCCATTTGGTCCACCAAGTGGGAGACTTGCATAAATATGGGCCGGTAGCCCACAGTAAAGCCAGTTCTTGTTTTACCCCCAATGCGGAGCTTGGTCTCGTTATTGGGGGGATTTATTACTGACGACTAGAGACTGCTGGATGGGATTATTAGCCGCTTGGGAGATACCTGCGTTCGGCTAATATTGGCGATTCGTGGGTTTGGAGCTCGTGGAGTGAAGTGCCTGTACGGATCCCGTTCGTGAGTCTGCAGCGTTCCCTTGCTTGCGGTTCGCATGATTACACTGGATACGCATGCAGCCTATGTTATTGTGAAAGGGGAGCATCCACTACACAGCGGTTTGTACATTTCATGCTTAGGGTACCGTAACAACTGGTGGGATGACCCTCATCGCCCAGAGAGACCACTACAACCAGGATTAAATGGAAATACAATACCAAAGGCTGAAAAGAGCTACCCTGAAAGATTTATTGGAGCAGAGAGGCGGACAAGCTAGTAATCTCAGGAAGAGGGAGATTATTGCACTACTGACTGAAATGGATGGAGTACCAGAGGCAGAAGGAACCAATGGGCTCAGCGCAGCTGACAGAACCCCCGAGGAGGCAAGCTTTGACCGGGCGGTAAGAATCAGGCTGGCCCATTATGGTCCCAACCCATCTGCAGAGATCATCAGCTGGGTCATGGACGCTGTGGAGGCCAACCTGCTACGCCAAAGAGGTGCTGCAGCAGCCCCAGTTCCAGCAGTCCCGGTGGAAAGAAAGAAGGTACAGTTTGCAGCATTTAAATCATTCAGTGAGA
>OW240914.1:358170805-358191520 GCA_933207985.1 Pelobates cultripes
CTGAAGGCCACACGCTGCGAGCACTAATTTACTATTTTTGTTTTGTTTGTCATTGAATGAGATCATTCTAAACCATGAATTAAAATGCCTTTGCACACAGCATCTAGTGGCAAATTTCTCATTTAACGTCCCATGAACCAAAATGACTGCACTCCTCGTAAAGCTGTGCGAAGAATCCCACTAGTCTTTATTCCAGCTCTGTGTTGAGAGTGAAGGAGTAAGACTTGGTTTGTCCTGGATTGTTTGACCTATTTAGCAGGAAATTTATCTAGTTATTTTACTAAATAAGAATTGAAAAATGATAAAAACTATCTTGTGGCCATATGCTTATGGCCAGGTCAGCTACCAGAAATGCCTTCTGGGACAGTCTGCCGCTAGTGGCTGCATCAGACAGTCCACCGCTAATGGCTGCTTGCCGGATCATCCGTTGGTAACCAGCATTCCTATGCTATGTGTAATTTGATTTAATATGGCAGAATTCCCATTGTTTTTGGTTAGATTTTTTTTTTTAGATGAAATGTGGGACTCCATGTGAAACGTCTTTTCTGACCTGTTTTTTTATATTCCCAGCTTGAAATACCCTTGTATTGTGCATTTTATTTCCATTCCTATTGAACTCTGTAGAAATGGTTTGTTTCTGTGATTGGTTTTGTGTCCGGAGTAATTGGACACAGATTTGGCGATCTCTGCAGAGATGTGTCGCTTGTCATTTTCTGACAGCCGTTCTGCTTTCATGTCAGAGCTTCCACAAAGACTCGTTTCACTTTGACAGGTACCCTGAAACCTGCAGCAAGCGCGAAGAGTCCGTCAAAGAAAAACTGTGTTGGAGCCTGTGGCCATGTGTCAGTTTGATGTAGCCAGGGAGGTACTGCTGCCTGTTCCAGGGATTCTATTGTTGCCATGAAGATGCAGGTTTGCAAGGCTTTCAGTTTCTCAATAACCCCACGATTCAGTGGCAGGTAGAGGGCGCTATAAAGTGCTTAGGCTTTTGGCCTTGGATTATATGATGGGGCTTTCAGCTTCTTTAATTATCTTTATGTATCTCTCTGTCTGTAGCTATTCCCACCGTAAAGCGTTTTGGAAGAAATGTTCAATAAATATGGTCCCGGGGAAGAATGGTCTCCTAGAACATTGGTAATGTTTCCTAATCTGTAGCTTTATTATATTGAGATGTTAAGGTACCATTTGGGGTTCTGTCTGCATGGAGCCCCATGATTTAGCTGTGCTCTGCTATTGCTGGTATTTTGTTACCTTCCCAGCCATTTGATTGTCTTTAGTCTCGCCAAGCAGTGAGTTATCTTCCCCATGTCCTCACACGAAATGGACAGAATTCCTAATTTGCTTCAATGATATGAAGGAGGACATTTGAATTACAAAGCATCCTCTTTGTAGACTGGCTGTCTGTCTCTTTAACCCTGAAAAACGGCACTCTGCTCAGCAGTAATAGTGTGTGTTGGTGTGTGTGATATTGATGTGCAGTCAGAATAAGTTTTCTCTTAGTATGAAGATTTTATCCATCACCTTTTCCAGCCCCATGAATGATGAATTACCTCAGGATTTCCTACCTAGATTTGTGTCCCTGTTCTTGGGAACTTGCACTGTAACTCAATATTGATTGCTTCCTCTATTTTCTTCGAGACAAGACAGAATAAAGGGGTGTTTTCAGCACACGGTCTAAACCAGGCCCCCTATGGTTCAGACCCTCTTCCCACCCTGCTGTATGGGTTCATGCCACATATGGCAGCAATTCAACCAGAACTATGTACAGTCCTTGTGTCATCACCACCGTGTCTGTTTTCGACTCACACTGAAGGACCTTGACAGCTGGAGAGCTCATACCTCAGTATTTGTTACTGAGTGCCTGGGAACTGCTTCAGAGACAAAACCACAGAATATCCAAGGTAGTCCTAAAGCCTCTGTTACCATTCAGCAGGGGTTGTCGTGCATTTCTTCCATCATAGAGTAGGGGGTTCCCACAGCCTATCCCACCAACCTGTAGAGGGTCCACTACCTATTCCACCACTCTGCAGAAGGTCCAACTATCTATCCACCAGCCATCCCACCATCCAGAACAGGGTCCCACTAGCTAACCCACTTCTTTGCAGAGGGTCCCACTAGCTAACCCACTTCTTTGCAGTGGGTCCCACTAGCTAACCCACTTCTTTGCAGAGGGTCCCACTAGCTAACCCACTTCTTTGCAGTGGGTCCCACTAGCTAACCCACTTCTTTGCAGAGGGTCCCATTAGCTACCCCGGCACCCTGCAGAGGGTTCCACTAGCTACCCCGGCACCCTGCAGAGGGTCCACTGCCCATCCATCTAATGACTAAGCCGGGTATTCCTTCAATTTTCATTTTCAGTTGGGCTCCCTGTGACAACTAGTCTCACAGGTGGTTCCTGTGCCAGTGGAGTTGGGTGTGAAATGAAATCTGGGGTGTAAACTGCGTGACGTGCTGGTGTTTGTTACGATATTCTTTCGCTTTGTTGCCAATGAATGGCCAAGGTTCTGACTGGTGACGGTGATATTCTTTAGATGACTTGTATTTTTGTAACGGTTCCACAAGATTCTGTCGGCGTGGCCGCACAGAAACACAGCGGTCACGCTGACCGAAATAATACTTGCCTTGCTCGCGGCAAAACGATACCCGTCCTCCTTCCGTCCCGGTCCCCAGCTTGTGCGGCATTCCTAGAAATGCCAGCTGCTGCGGTTCTGGTTTTAATAAGGATGTAGCCTTTGCCCATATTAAACATGGCACTTACATATGTGCAACATCACGTCATAGAGGTCAGAGGCCACATACAGCCAATTACAGTTTCAGGAGGGTTATTTAAACCCAAATTGCCTTTTGATCAGTGCCCTGTCGTGGTTTCCCTTTGATGGTTATCCGAGAGTGTTCCTGATCGGGTTTTTTTACTTTGAATTCCCCGTATTCTGGTATCCTTGACTTTTGGGTTTTCCTAATCGTTGTCCCTGACCTCTGCAAATATTATGACTATTCCGGATACGTTAAGTCCGGCCATTCTAAGGTCCATTAGACACTATCCTTAGTCATAGCTGTGATACTATTTCTGCATGCTGGATCAACCGTAATCCTGACCGTTATGTGCTGTAGGACACTATCAATAAGGAGTATCCTGTCTGTAGTGAATATTTGCTGGGACCTTGTTTATTTTCTATTATCAGAGTACTAGACAAATTATGTTTTAAAACTTCCTTTGGTTCTGTCAAGCGTGTTGGGAAAGTCTGTAGACTGTAAGGATTGGGTGCGTTTTTATATTGGTTCATGCTTCCCATGCTTCTTGTGAATTGCAAGCTTTGTTGGCCAGGATGTTCTGTCCGCTGTATTCTGTGAATCAAAAACTGGTTAGTCATTAGTACAGACATTGAATTTGTTTCATCTGATCTGTACGTTGCCTACTCACTGTCTGCGAGGGTCGTTATTCCTGTATTATGATTAAAACCCAAGGCACTGGAAATCAAAGTGCTTCCTGATTTATTTTTGCTCCTGTCGATATTTGCAGAGGTTTCTATCCATATAAAATGGAGAACCATTCTCTTATCTTCTGCTTTTCCATGTGTGCGCTGCGGTCTACATGCGGTTTTATAGAAAGAAGGATTATATAATAAACATGCTGCTGGTTCTTTGATGGTCTCAAAATGCATTAATCACTTTTATTTGTGTAATCATTCCCAGCTAATAAACCCTGATTGGGGCTGTAACTGAGAATTGGGCAAAATTGCCAAGGGAGCTGTATCTTCTAGGATGTAATAGCTGAGCTGGGTGTGGCAAACCTAGCCACTTTTAGAGTAAATGGCTGTATCTGCAAAGGTTGTCTGTATAAGCCGCTGGACTGTTATATTTTAATGTCTGCATGTACTGCTATGTCCCAGAGCATTCGTATGCTAGCAGCCGAAAGCCACTACCATTCATGTATTCGTTTAACGAACAGGGACTTTACCTGCTGTTCGTGAAACGAATGAGATACCACCCAGGAGCCCACACAGAGGGTTGTGTGGCACTCATTAACCGATTGCAACATTGTTGCAATCGGTAGTTAAGGGCTTTCCTAGGTGGCAGTCATTCGGCTACCAACCACGCGGCGGTCGGCCATCTTGGGTCCTTTGTTTCCCCAGCAGTGTTTGGTCGTCGAGCGCGTGGAGCTGAAATCAGCTACTCGACGGCTCGAACACCGCTGGGCTTACAGGCCGTTCCGGAGCTCCGGTCTTTCACTATTATGGTTCCCCATCGGTGTTCGGTACTTTTAGGCGAACATAATGTTAAAGTGTTTTTCGTGCGGCGTTCGGTTATTTATGCTGGGATCTGAGCAGTATTCTCACGAAATGCGCTCAGACCCCAGCTATCTACCGAACGTCCATTCGTAAATAACATGAATGATGGAAAAGTAATCTATTTTAATGTAAAATGTTGGTTCTGCTGCAGGGAGGGATAATCCACTTAACGGTCTATTCCAGTGGGAGTATCCCTCTCATCCAGCAGTGCCTGATGGGAGAAATGTCCAGATTATTAAGTCCCCCATGTAGTCCCCTACTGTATAACCCCTGCAATGTCAGTAGGGAAACCCCTTGCATGGGGACCTGCATAAATACTGTGACTTGTGAATAAAAGCTCAGTTGACTCCCAGAACTGTGTTTCGTCCGGTTACTGGGGGATTTGGGATATTGCTTTACTTTTCAGCGCTTTACTTTGGATTACTTTCTGTACCAGCGGAGATCGTGAAATTTAATATTGCAGCTCCGCTACACTGAGGAAATAGCTTTGTCGGAGAATTGTTTCAGCCAGTGTTCATTTTGTCGACTAAAACCATGGAGATGACTAAAATTTGTCTAAAACTAAAATGGCTTTTTCGTCAAGACTACGACTAAAATTGCATTTAAAGTTGCCGCCAGAATGAACACTGGTTCCAGTTAAGATACTGGAAATTGTAATTCCTGCTTCATTTTCAAGTCCTTTGTGTTCTCATTGGGTGGTTTGAAAGATGCAGATCCATAAGTTAACTTGACATTGTATTAAAGGAACTCTCCATTGAAATATATCTATTTTTTATTTTATAGCTACTAGATTTACCCACAAAGAATTAATGGTTTGGGTTTTTTTTCTTCACTTTTTCCTTGTTCTAATGGGGGGTGGGAAGGGAGCTTGCAAAACCTGCAGAGGTGCAGTCCCCGATCTCCCCAACAGATTTTTATAAAAAATGGAGGAAGGCAGGAACGATCCATTCCAGCGCATAGTTTGCGTCTGTTAGCTCTGTGAAACAAATGGAAGCAGAATAAATTCTCCCTGGCTGTCTGATTGTTGGTATCTATCCCCAATTAATTACAGTTACGTTGTATAAACTATCACAGCTATGTGTGTGGGGCAAATTCCAGTACTTCCATGGATTGTGATAGCATACAGGTTGGTGGGCCTGTGGAATATACTGTGAGAATCACGGTCTCCCCAGGTCTTCTCACACATTGTGCACTTTGTAGAATTGCTCAGCGGTTTCTGGTTGTTACACACTCTAACAAACTCATAAAATACAGGTTGGGCCTTGTAGCAGTTTTTTCAATGTAACACAGGAACTGCTCTCAATCTTCCAACCAGGGTGCAACCAGATCCGGGTTCAGCGCCAAATCCCAAATGTAATACTTCAAAAGAAAGAATAAGGCCACTCCAAAGGTTCAATTTCAGGCAATTTAATGTCACCAGACTGCAAAATGTACCCTTATCCTTTCCTTTGTAGCAGTTTTTAGCGCTTTGCTTCCTGTTCCGTACAGATGGTTACCATTGATTTTCTATGTTTTTGACATCTCGCCATTTCTAAAATCTGGCTTATTTGCCTCAATTGGCCCAACACAGCAGGACAAATCCTGCTCTCTCAAACCTTAGAACAATAGTTTATTGATTGTCTATGACCCCAATAGCCAGGCATGTAGCCATCAGTCTTCATTACGAGTAATTATGTTATGTTTTCCTCAGCATCTTTTTGTAGCAATGGATATATAGCACAGGCTGTGTATTGGCACCCATTCTATTATTCAGACTCCTTTACATCCCAGCATTATACTTGGGTAGTGTGGGAGCTTCCCAGAAAAACTCTTATGCCCAAGGCTGGAAAGATGAAGAGTGCATCGGGATTCCAGCGATGGCGAGTTTAATTCTTTTAACATGTCAAAATGGTGGGTAAAGTAATTACTTTGTAGTACAATGTAGGGATCGACCGATATTGATTTTTATTTTTTTAGAGCCGATAATCTGAACTTTCAGGCTGATAGCCGATAACTTACCAATATTCTGTACATTTACCATTTTGAAAAAATAAACTTTCTAAAGGTAAATGCACAAAATATACATGCCACGTGCCACTATATAATGCAGAGTGTGTATAGTGAATGCAGTGCGTGTGTGTGTGTGTGTGAAGTGAATGCGTGAGTGTCTGAAGGTATGTAATTTGTGTAAAATGTGATGTGGGGGGCATTTTTTATTTTAATGTGTTTTTTTTTTTTTTTGTCCCCCCTCCCTGCTTCTACTTGGCTTGTTATAGCATTCCCTGGTGGTCCTGTGGCATGGACTGTGCAGTGGGGGCCCAGCAAGCTCTTACCTTCCCGGCAGCTCCCCTCTCTAAATCTCGTGGCCATGGTGACCCGTGGCAGGGCTCTGACGGCTGCTGGACTCACAAGATTTAGACAGGGGAGCTGCTGGGAAGGTAAGTATGAGCTTGCTGTGGGCGGTCCTCGTATGTATTCTCTATAGGCAAATACCGATATGCCACATATTGGCCAGACCGATAATCTGTCAAACCCTAGTACAATGTGGCAGATCAAGTTGTATAACGCTTGAAGTTTATTAAGGTGGTAGTGCAGGTGCGTACACTACAACCCCATAATCAATGACCGGCATTCGCATTTGTTGCTCTATCTGGGGCTTAGGCAGGATGTGTTTCTGGACAGGGCACCTAGTTTTAGATAAAGTTTCAAAGGATTTTTTTTTAATGTGAAGGCCAAAGCATAGTGTGGCGAAACCGACCTCGCCACTGGGCATTGGAGAAGACTGATTGCCAGCCTCCTGTCATGTGACTATGGCCCCTGTGATGTATTGCCCTTTAAAGACATGATTTGGGCATAATGGATTTGTGTTGTGCTGCTGCTGGCCCTTTAAGAACCATCTGGGGACATACTGTCCTCTCACCTGTGCTGAAATTTACCTTTTTAGGATTAATGTTGGTTTATCATGGCATAAAAATCCTTTATTCATTTCTGTTTGTAACAATGAGTGAATGGGGCACAGTGAATACAACTGTCTTAATACAAGCTAAATCAGTGCAATTCCTCAGCTATGTGTTCAAATATTTACACATACCGCTGAAAGATTCATAATTCTTCCATAATAACTAAGACATTAAAGGACCACTATAGGCACCCAGACCACTTCAGCTCAATGAAGACGATGTACGTCCATAGGAAAGCATTGAGTAATACTTTCCTATGGGCGGTTTGAATGCGCGCGTGGCTCTTGCCGCGCATGCACATTTGGATCTGACGTTGGCAGAGGGAGGAGAGTTCCCCAGCACAGAGGGAGCCTGACGCTGGAGAAAGGTAAGTGGCTGAGGGGGTTTTAACCCCTTCAACCCAGCTGGAGAGAGGCCCTTAGGGTGGGGGGGGGCACCTAATGACCCTATAGTACCAGAAAAACGAGTTTGATTTCCTGGCACTATAGTGCTCCTTTAAGGCTTTCGTCCCCACTGTTGCGGTTTACTGGAACAGGCTTATAGAAACTTCACAGAATTTAATCAAGTAAACAATTTGTCAAAAAGTAAAACTCAACTTGTCCCCAAATGGTGAGAGGTCTTCATATCACTTCTAAAACCCAGCTAGAACATATATACAAAACCCCAATTCGTGTCTGTCTCGCTGCCTTCCCCCGTTTTCTGGATCGATCTAAATTCTAATTGAGTGTAATACAGTTTGACTGTAAAGTTGCGGTCTGTGTGATGATTCCGTGGTGCTGCCTGCGTGGGAAGTCTGTCATGTGTCTGGGGGTAGCAAGTTATGGCAAGTGAAAGGATCCTTTGTCAGATATTCTTGGAAAGAAACAGATAAACGTTTTGCTCGTTTTATAATGGCGGCTATTGTCAGCAGCTACTACAGTTGGGCTTTTTGTTGCGAATAAAGCTTGCTTGTCCTCAGTCAGTCTGTAATTTCTCTGGGAACAGATTTGAAGCCTATTGTGGCTGATGATCCCCACGGTTCCTTCAGTTTCCATCAAGGTTATCATTGGGAATTTAAAGCGTAAGGTCAAAAATAAACCAGAAGCATCACTAATTGGGAGAATTGTTCCCGTTTAGCGATTTTGTCCTTAAATTTGAAATTCACCATGAATTAATTTTGGATTCCAGACAATGCTCACTTTAGTAAATAATACTTGTGTGTTTTGCAGGCTGTGGCATTACTGACTTGGAATGCTGATTCTTCCTGCTGTGTTACAGAAATATGCACAAATTCCATTTACACCACAATATTAAACCAAATAATTTCACTAACCGGTGCCAGTAACGCATCCCACTCCAGTTCTTACTGGTTCCTATAAGAAGCAACAATCTGTTTTCATGTGCGCTGTGAAGGTTGGATATAAATCAGAAAGAGGATCCCCAAATGTCAAAGGTAGCCGGAAAGGAGAACAAATTCAACTTCCAACACACATTAACCAGAGGTGTGCCCATGCAGAGAAGTATATAGCTCAAATGTCATGATTTATACCGTATCAAAAAATAAAAATAAAAATAAAAAATCTTTAATATAGAAATACATAGAGACAATAAAAGACAGTAAGAAAACACAAGGACAGACAGTGCTACCCTCTAGCGGTAGGTCATAGATGGAGTCTAGATAGTATAGTGTAAATATATACGGGAAAACTATGGGTGAATGCCTGGTGTCAAATGGTTATCAAGATCCAGACGATATACACGTTATCTAGATGATGGAGGAGGAAGTCACTCCTCTAGGTATTGGAGGTAATAGGAACAGTAAAAAATGTCTACCTATAGGATAAGTGCATCTGATATAGTCAGGTGCTACTAATAGTAGAGGCAACCCTGAAATAGTATATGGATCACAATGCACGTTTCTCTTAGTTTAGAGGTAATCTTTAGGCCTATAATCTGAACTGTTTGCTTGTAGATATTAATCCGTGTAGTAGAGTCAGGTAAAGGAGGCAACCTCAGATCAATAGATATGTTAACACACAAATTAACTCTCAACCTGAAGTGCCAAATATCTTACACCTGAGATACATGCACCTGTGGCCACCGTAGCAAATGGTCTAAAGGTAATGAGAAACAATTGTTAATTATGGACATTAGACCATATAGTAAAAACAGGTAAAGGCGGCAACTCCAAATGATAAGTATGTTAATAGTTGGGATTAACTCTCAATTTAAGAAGTGCCAGATGTCTTATACCTGAGATAAATTTTCTTGTTTGGTAGCCACAGTCACAGCCAGTTTTTAACACCCAGGAAGCCACCCTTGTAAGAGGTGGCTAGGTAGTGTCCAAAAAAATTGAATTACAGCTAAGAAAAAACTTATTGTAAATATTTGTAGGAAAAGTAGATTTGTTAAAAGTCCCTAAATCTCCTGTCTCATAGCATTAGGTAGGCATAGGACACAAAAAACCTAAATCACCTATCAGTTGCTGAAACCTGCTAGACACCAAATGTCCCGAAGTAGAAACTGACTAGATTATCCATCATAACCCACAACCCGTGACCAAAAACCCAAAAGTGAAAGAATTGTTAGTAAAAAGTAAACTTAGGAGCCTAAGTCTGGCATAGTCATTGCCTAGAAGCCTAAGTCTGGCGTCCTTGCTAAAGATAACTAAAATACTCCATTCCTTTTATCAATTTTGGAGCTCGTCTCTGCACTTTTTCTAGTGCCATGATATCTTTCTTTAGAACAGGTGCCCAAAATTTCACCACATACTCAAGGTGTGGTCTTACCAGTAATTTTTTAAAGAGGCAAAATTATATTTTCATCCCAAGAATTTATGCCCCTATTTATACATGACAAAACATTACTGGCCTTAGCAACTGCAGATTGACATTGCATATTGCTGCCTAATTTATTGTCTATAACAATTCCCATATCCTTCTCGTTTGTGGTCATCCCTAATGCACTACCATTTAGGGTGTAAATTGCTTCTGCATTCTTTGCATAAATTTGCATTTCTCTACGTTAAAGTTAATCTGCGTGTTTTTTTTTTTATTTTTTTATTTTTTTGCGCCCAGACCCCCATTCTATCCAAATCCCTCTGCAGCAAAGCAATATCCTGCTCACATTTTATTACTTTACAAAGTTTTGTGTCATCTGCAAACACTAAAACATGGCTTTCAATGCCTATTGCAAGATCCGTTATAAATGTTAAACAGAAGCGGTCCTAAAACAGAACCCTGAGGGACACCACTTACCACTTTTGTCCAGCCTGAAAACTTACCATTAATTACAACTCTATCCTTAAGCCAATGTTCTACCCAAGAACAAGAATATTCATATAGACTAATTTCTTTTAATTTGAAGACTAACCTATTGTGAGGAACTGTATCCAATTCCTTGGCAAAATCGAAGTAGATCACATCAACTGCAACACCCCGATCAATACTTCTTACTTCTTAGAATGCAATCAAATTAGTTTGACATGACCTATGTTTCATAAAACCATGATGATTATTGCTAATAACAAAGTTCTTCCCAATGAATTCCTGAATATTATTCCTTAATAGCCCTTCAAATATTTTCCCAGTCACAGAAGTTAAGCTCACAGGTCTATAATTTCCAGGCAAGGATTTTGAACCCTTTTTAAATATAGGAACAACATCTGCCTTCCTCCAGTCCTCCGGTACAATACTTGAAACAAAAGAATCATGAAAAATTTAAATACAGAGGTTCACTTGTTTCCCCAATTAGCTCCTCAAGTACTTGTGGGTGAATACCATCAGGCCCCGGAGCTTTATTTACAATAATTTTCTTTAACTGCTGTAGCAGCTCGTTCTACACACAGTCCTTATCAATATCCTTTAATATTAAATTCTGATCCGCATGCAGTCGTTATTACTAACCTTTAATATTGGTTACATCCCAATTGGCACATCGTCCTTATGGAATAATCTGATCTATATCTATACACTGAAACTGCTTCATTAAAGGAGCACTATTGTACCAGGAAAACATTTTTTTTTTCCTGGCACTATAGGGTTATTAGGTTCCCTCCCTCAGAGCCCCCCTCCCGCTGGGCTGAAGGGGTTAAAACCTCTTCAGCCACTTACCTTAATCCAGCGCTAGGCTCCCTCTGCCCTGGTGACATCTCCTCCCCCTACCAACGTCCGCTACGAATGCGCATTGAACTGAAGTGGTCTGGGTGCCTATAGTGGTCTTAAGCTACAGTTGTTTTGGGCACTATAGTGTCTCTTTAAGCTCTGTCTTTACCCCGTATTTCTGTGTTGAGAGAAATACAAAATAGTTTTGCCATTGTCACTAGTTTCCATGCATGCTGTTATGGGTATTTTAGTATTTATTTTGTGGTGGTGTCCGTATAATGGTTACTGTTATTTCTATGGCACCAGCATATTCTGCAATACTTTCCAATCTGAGAATGAGGATAATAACAGGTAATTAACACACAGAATAGTACCGTGGCAAGAAGTGACGCTTAGATTCAATTTTATTTTCACAGTACCATGTACCAACAAGGGCATTGACATACAGTTTGCCCCTGAACAGAAATGGAGCAGCAATTTGTAAAAATAAAAATAAAAAATACTATTTAAAAGAATGTGCTTTCAGTGCAAGCTTTTCCAATCTATAGCTAATCCATGATTCCCTAGAACCTAATTAATACAATCCTCCTTCATTGATATGAATTCTCAGCTGAGCAATGCATCAACAATATAAAAGTGCCACCATATAGAGATTCAATGTACAATTTCTGTTCTAATGCGCTTACAATCTGAGGAATAATTCAGTTAATATCTGTGTCTTTTTGTTAAAGTGACTTTCTGTGGTAATATCCGCAGGGATAGGAGACAGACTATGACACATTAAAGTGTGAATTGTTTCTGCTAAATGCTTAAACTCACAGTTGGGACCGCCCAATGTCTTTAACACAAGTCGAAATGTTGCCTACATGCTGGGCCCATAATTTAGTAGACATTCACCCATGGTGAGTGTCGTATGGACCCTCCAGGCTTGTGGTGTAGGACTTGCTGTTACGAGCCATGCACACACTCGCTCATTAACACTAATCTTCTCTGTGTCCGAGAAGAAACTTTCACAATGTGTGCAGGAATAGCCTCTTCTCCTGAAGGAGTTAATAAAAATGAATCATTTAATGTAGAACATCATTGTATGGCAATTAATTCAGCAACTGAGAGTGGATGGAGTTTATTCGGTGTAATCACAGAGCAAGTATACTTCACACACTAATTAGAACTCCTTTTTAACTAAATGCTGGTGTTAATCAGCTAATGTGAATGAAAGGAATTACGTTTTCACAGCTTCCTGCCATAACACGATGCTGAGATCACAGGCACAGCGCCGGTGCAGCAATACCATTAACCATAGATTTCCCTTCTGTGCCTTGCATTGCATGGAAACCCTGTAATTATAGGAGTCAGACTCTGTTCGTCTTTCTCAGACCATGGCTGTGTTCATGAAGTTAGAACCTTCTCTAGGGATTCATTGGCTTGGGCCCCATGGTACACAATGGGTTAATAGGGAATTATCCATTGTACAGCGCTATATAAATAGAATTTTAATAATTTGCAGGGTCATGACGGGTATGTGGTGCTGTTGGCCACACTCCCAGATATCTCTTGGTATGCACTCTTCTCTCAAGACATGCCATTACATGCATTGCTCTCACTGATTTCGGGGGCTGTAACGTGTGTTGCTTAATGTTACAAATGTATGGGGAATAATATCCAGTACTAATAAATCCTTGCACTTCACACAACTGCAGTGAGATTACCAGGGATCTTTCTGGACATTCCATAAGGAAACCCTTTTAATCACGGCAACCGGCCATTTATCACTTTCCGTGGGCATAATCAGACATACGGCCAAACAGAAACCGGTTGTGGCCAAAAAGCCAAGATTGATTCATTGTCATTATTGATCATCTGAACACACGACATCGATAAACTGGTTCCGATCAGATACCTCACTAAATGAATACTTTATAACATTTACATATTTTTATTTCAGAGGACCATATGTGAATGACTTGGTCTGCATAGGACAGGTTTATTCACTAATGTGAGAAATAAAAGTGAATTAAAAGTAAACTGGGGGGGTGAGGGGGAGTTTACACAGGGGGAGCTCCGTGACTAAAATTCAAGGGTTACACTGACCTTGGTGACACCAGTTGCTCTGAAAGATCCTCCCTAAGCAATGGGAAAGAAAAAGTCTGATACCACTGACACAGGAGAACCCCGCAGCTACCTGTCATGGCGTCACCAGCAGGGCCTCGATTGTCCAGCGAAGGCTCCCACATGGAGGTTGCAGACAGGCAGATGGCAAACCCCTGCCAACAACGACTGCCAGGTGTAATCCAGTGACAAAGAATACCTTAAGTGGCCTTTGATGAGATCTGGTGCAACAGAAGGCACTGGAAAAACCTTAAAATATGCGGCTTAGCATTCGTTATAAAGGCTGCTGAAATACCACACTTCTTTCGGCAGCTGTTGTTGAACCTCTTCTCTGCCAAACAAGCTAAATTAGTGCTGCTGGATGGCTCCTACACGATCTCGGTCCCCAAACGCATCCACCACAGGATGTCCTCATACGAATCCAACCTGGGCAGGAGAAACAAATGTTCCTGACCGTTGTCTGCAACAAGACTTCCTACCGATACGAGGATCGCTCTTTTACATTTTATCCTGACCTGTCTAAAGCCACGATTGACTAGCGGAGATCATTGAAACCCCTGATTACTTTGAAAGTCACTCCATTACTGCTTTTGACTCTTTAAAGGCCCTCTGGGACCAACCTTATTCCATACAGCTATGATTGCTGGCATGTTGAGATTAATCCCCTCCATGATTACTCACACCTCCCTCCCCCCACCCCGCTAGCCGTGGCACCACTACAATATTCTCACTCCACTAAGTGGGTGCTTCTCTCACGACAGCTATTCATCTGGTACCCTAGGCTAATACCAGAGGCACAAGGCATCCCTAGCCCCTATTTTAGTTGTTCTGCCTGGTAAAGCACTATAGAATGGGACGCAGTGTACTTTCCTTACCGAACACATTTCCCGTCACTATACCCTCAAGCACTGTATTCTGCTCTGTTCCTCTTCAACATGGTGCAAGCCCAATGTTCCCAAATCTTATTATCCCTGGGTTATATGACCGCTTGTGGCATGTGAAGGACAAAGTAACAGAACAGGAAACCTCTTTAACTTGGGTTCCAGTATGGCTGCGTTGGTCTGAAGTTTGAAATTGACTTTGAATTCTCACTTTATTAACTATCCCTGAGCGTGTTAGCTGCAGGTGATTTCTAACCATATCCCAAGGCTAAGGGCTACAAAGACGGAACAAGCAGGGGGCCTCTCTGGGATTCCTTTCACAGGCTAATTACAGGCACCATCCTTCTAGAAACCTCTGCTCCTATCATCCGAACAAGCTACGGCCGACCTCCTCTCTGTAATTACTGTGTGGCTTTCAGATTCCATTGTGAATAGATTTGCTGGGACAGATTTAGTTTAAATATTAGTTTTGTGTTAGTCTGTCTTAAATGTTCTGTTTAATTTATCAATTGTATTTATTTTGATTTAAAATGTTGAAACGTCTGCTTTTACTTTTACTTCAGAATAATATTTTATCACCAGATAGGATGTTATATGGGTCCAGCTGTCATTGCTATGCTTTATTACAAAGGCTTTTACATACAACTAGTTCTGGCGCTCCATATCTGCTTTTCATGTTTTTTTTTTTTTGTTGTTTGTTTTTTCGTTCTTCAGTCACAATGAGCGGAAGGTGACCTGCAAACATCCGGTGACCTCGCAGCCATCTCAAGATAACTGTATCTTTGTGGTGAACGATCAGTAAGTATTGAATACACACTTTAGAAAATATTCCTCTTTGTCCCGCTGTAATGGAAATTTAGACTTGGTTGAGGTTTCTACTGTAAAAAAGTAAGCAAAACCTCAAACTGGAAGAAAAGATGTTAAAGAATGTGTATGCAGCTTTATGTGGTTTCATGCTGGAGGTGGAAACGAGTGGCTTGCTGACACACTATGGGACTGGGGAGGAGGGACGTTTTTCATATTAGATTAAAGTCTTATAATTATAGTGGAAAAAAATTTTTTTTTAAATAATTTGGGCGGGGGGAGAGAGGGAAGAGTCATTTTAGTTTTTTGGCCAAGGGCATCCTGAAGTTTTGGTTTCGGCCCAGAATTTTCATTTCGGTGCATCCCTATATTGAACGCTTTGTTTCTTTTTAATCCTGCCTTGCTCTGTCCGTAAGATGGCTTTGAAGTTCCCTCTTTCTAATTGGTTACTTATGTGTGTGTTGTTTTCTAATGAGGCAGTTTTGGTGTAATGATGGATGTGCGATCTGTCCAACATTGTTCAGATTTCAATGGCCTGCAGTGTATTAAGAGTGGCAGCCTCTTTCCTCTATGCGTTATATTCACAAGCTTCCCTCTTCTATCTCCCTTCTATTTACAGCACGACTTCCACAATGACCTCTCAGGAAAAGAAAGATCGAACTGTGAGCATGACAAGTGATGCCTCAAATTGCAATGTGATCTCCACTGCTCATCCTACCAGCCCCCTGACCAGAGTGAGTGATTTTCTCTGTCCGTCAAGGCTTGAATACTGCCTAGTGTCTGCTTAAACCAGAATTAATTGCATTGGACATTCAAAATACTGTACATACTTTACCAGGTTTACCCTGATGTTTCTAATGTTTTGAACAGAATAGAAAATCAGGACTTTATAACCTGTCAAGAGTTTAATTTAAGTCAATATTATGTTTTTAAATTTTTTTTTCATTATTATTAATCAAACCAGAAATCTTTCTGCGTCCGACTTGGCTCTGGTCGTTGGGGTCCCAGGCAGCCAGTGGTAGGGATCTCTTTTTAATGTATAGTGAATCCGTAGCTGACGGGTGCAGATTAAAGACTGGACGAATTTTAGATGCATCGTTGGTTTTATTAATGATCTCTTCGCCTGTTAAATGGAGCGGAGATTGGACTCTGACACTTTTGATTTAATTATCATGTTTTCTCTTTCTCCTGAACAGTCCTCCCGAACGTCAGGAAAAGTTCATAATTTTGGCAAAAGATCAAATTCAATAAAGCGAAATCCAAATGCCCCAATCGCTATGCGCAACTGGCTTTATAAAAAGGTAAGGTGACATATTCTTGGTCAGTCCCTATAGTTTGCCCTCACCATTCCATTGAGCAGATCCTTGCTTCTTTTCATCTCTTCCTCATGTGCGACCTCACCCTCCCATCACGTAGACCCTTGCTCCCCTTCCTCTTTCCCTTATATCGCATTGTGCCCCCACTCCTTCCATGTGCACAACTAAAGGGGTGCATTAGAGTAGAGGAAATGTACTGAGTGCAGTTAGTGAGGGCTTGTAGGTTTGTGTTAGCAGTTTGGATTTGATCCTGAAGGATACAGGAAACCAATGTAATGATTGGCAAACGGGTAAGGTGTGGGAAGAGGAGTCAGTCAGGAAAATAAGCTTGGCTACAGCAATCATTATTATTATTATTATTATTATTATCATCATCATCACAGGCATTTATATATCGCCAACAGATTCCATAGCGCTTTACAATATTATGAGAGAGGGGATTTAACTACAAATGGGACAATTACAAGAAAACTTACAGGAACTATAGGTTGAAGAAGACCCTGATCAAACGAGCTTGCGGTCTGTGGGAGGAGCTTGTGGTCTGTGGGAGGAGCTTGCGGTCTGTGGGAGGAGCTTACATTATATAGGGTAGACTGAAGTGGGCCAATGCAGGTATTAATGAGGCTGATGAGTAGAGTTCCAATAGTCTAATCAGAAAATAATGTGAACATGGTTTTTGAGGTGGAATTTACAGGATTTAGAAACACACTGAGGAGACAAAGTAAATCCAAAGCAACACCAAGGCAGTGAGCTTGTGGAGATGGGATAATGGGTGTCCCATTGACATGCAGGGAGATTGATGATAATGGGTGTCCCATTGACATGCAGGGATCCCATTGACATGCAGAGAGATTGATGGAGATGGGATAATGGGTGTCCCATTGACATGCAGAGAGATTGATGGAGATGGGATAATGGGGGCCCCATTGACATGCAGGGAGATTGATGGAGATGGGATAATGGGGGCCCCATTGACATGCAGGGAGATTGATGGAGATGGGATAATGGGGGCCCCATTGACATGCAGGGAGATTGATGGAGATGGGATAATGGGGGCCCCATTGACATGCAGGGAGATTGATGGAGATGGGATAATGGGTGTCCCATTGACATGCAGGGAGATTGATGGAGATGGGATAATGGGTGTCCCATTAACATGCAGGGAGATTGATGGAGGAGAATTATTTGAGGGGTGGGGAGGGACCAGGAGTTCATGGAAGAGGCAGCAAGTGATGCATTACAGGAGAGCCGGAGAGAGGCCAGGGTAGGAGAGGTAAATCTGTATATAGATTGTACTAAAATCTAAAGGAGTTAATAATGATTACCAAGAGGGGCAGATGGACAATAACTGAGCACTAAGAACAGAGGCTTGAGGAACATCAAGACAGGCACCGGGGAGGACGTGACACTAGATGAGCATTCAGAAAGATGGGATGAAACCCAGGAAAGTACAGAGTCCAAGGTTGCGGAGGGTTTGTAGAAGAGCGTGGTCAACCGTATCAAAGGCAGCAGAGAGGAGAATTGAGAGAGTACTGACCTTTAGATTTAGCAGTGATTACGTCGTCGGTCACTTTGGTAAGGGCAGATTCAGTGGGCCTGTGAAGAATTTTTGTGATTTGTAAAACTTGGAGAGCATGGGAGCTAGATTGAAGAGGGTTAAGGAGGGACCATGATCTTTTTCCATTTTTATTTTTTTATAATGCTGTGTGCCAATCTGGATTTAACCAACATTAAAGGTTATTAAAAAAACCAACTGTTTGCGGATCAGAATTTAATATTAAAGGATATGGATAAGTACTGTGTGTACATCGAGCTTTTGTCGATTTTAAAAAATATATTCTTAGCACCTAAACAACTGGAGCTTAATGAAGTAGTTATGGTGTATATACCTTGTCTCTGCAGGCTTACTGCTGAATTCTGTGCCATTTAGGAGTTAATACTGTCCTAGTCTCACCTCCCTGCATGTGATTTACACAGCCTTCCTAAACACTTCTTGTAAAGAGTCATCTAATGTTTACACTTCATTTATTGCACATTCTATATAAGATTTCTTATTTCCTGCTAATAGTTTGCATGAACCTTCAGGAGCCTCCTGTGTGTGTTTAAATTACGGAACAGTAGATACAAACTTCTAATTAATATCAATGCAGGCTGTGTCAGTCACTGCCAGGGGAGGTGCATAAACAAACTGATTTAATGCCTAAACGGCAGAGAACTGCCAGTGAGACTGCAGCGGCTTGGTCTATACACCAAAACTGCTTCATTAAGCTAAAGTTGTGTAGATGCCTATAGTGTTCCTTTAGAAGATATTGACCAGGGCCGTTTTAGAAAAGGGTTTTACTGATATAGTATTAAAGAAGAGTAAAGGTTACATGTTAATTATAATGCGTTACATTTATTCAATGGGTTTAAAAAATAATAATGCTGACAGACGTGAAGAGGGCCATGCTAAAAAGTGCTTACATTCCAGATTTTCTTAAGTGGTTAAATGCATAGGAGAGCAGTGAAAGTGTTATATCATTTATACAATATCCATGAGTACAAAACATTTATTTTAAAAATCCTACAAATATTTTGTGCAGAGATTTATTGTGATTGAATTGCTTATATATGTATGTGTATGTGTGTGTATGTATGTATATATATATATATATATGTGTATGTGTGTGTGTGTATATGTATGTCCGTATATATGTGTGTGTATATATGTGTGTGTATGTGTATATATATATACAGGGAGTGCAGAATTATTAGGCAAATGAGTATTTTGACCACATCATCCTCTTTATGCATGTTGTCTTACTCCAAGCTGTATAGGCTCGAAAGCCTACTACCAATTAAGCATATTAGGTGATGTGCATCTCTGTAATGAGAAGGGGTGTGGTCTAATGACATCAACACCCTATATCAGGTGTGCATAATTATTAGGCAACTTCCTTTCCTTTGGCAAAATGGGTCAAAAGAAGGACTTGACAGGCTCAGAAAAGTCAAAAATAGTGCGATATCTTGCAGAGGGATGCAGCACTCTTAAAATTGCCAAGCTTCTGAAGCGTGATCATCGAACAATCAAGCGTTTCATTCAAAATAGTCAACAGGGTTTCAAGAAGCGTGTGGAAAAACCAAGGCGCAAAATAACTGCCCATGAACTGAGAAAAGTCAAGCGTGCAGCTGCCACGATGCCACTTGCCACCAGTTTGGCCATATTTCAGAGCTGCAACATCACTGGAGTGCCCAAAAGCACAAGGTGTGCAATACTCAGAGACATGGCCAAGGTAAGAAAGGCTGAAAGACGACCACCACTGAACAAGACACACACAAGCTGAAACGTCAAGACTGGGCCAAGAAATATCTCAAGACTGATTTTTCTAAGGTTTTATGGACTGATGAAATGAGAGTGAGTCTTGATGGGCCAGATGGATGGGCCCGTGGCTGGATTGGTAAAGGGCAGAGAGCTCCAGTCCGACTCAGACGCCAGCAAGGTGGAGGTGGAGTACTGGTTTGGGCTGGTATCATCAAAGATGAGCTTGTGGGGCCTTTTCGGGTTGAGGATGAGTCAAGCTCAACTCCCAGTCCTACTGCCAGTTCCTGGAAGACACCTTCTTCAAGCAGTGGTACAGGAAGAAGTCTGCATCCTTCAAGAAAAACATGATTTTCATGCAGGACAATGCTCCATCACAAGCGTCCAAGTACTCCACAGCGTGGCTGGCAAGAAAGGGTATAAAAAAAGAAAATCTAATGACATGGCCTCCTTGTTCACCTGATCTGAACCCCATTGAGAACCTGTGGTCCATCATCAAATGTGAGATTTACAAGGAGGGAAAACAGTACACCTCTCTGAACAGTGTCTGGGAGGCTGTGGTTGCTGCTGCACGCAATGTTGATGGTGAACAGATCAAAACACTGACAGAATCCATGGATGGCAGGCTTTTTGAGTGTCCTTGCAAAGAAAGGTGGCTATATTGGTCACTGATTTGTTTTTGTTTTGTTTTTGAATGTCAGAAATGTATATTTGTGAATGTTGAAATGTTATATTGGTTTCACTGGTAATAATAAATAATTGAAATGGGTATATATTTGTTTTTTGTTAAGTTGCCTAATAATTATGCACAGTAATAGTCACCTGCACACACAGATATCCCCTAACATAGCTATAACTAAAAACAAACTAAAAACTACTTCCAAAAATATTCAGCTTTGATATTAATGAGTTTTTTGGGTTCATTGAGAACATGGTTGTTGTTCAATAATAAAAATTAATCCTCAAAAATACAACTTGCCTAATAATTCTGCACTCC
>OW240914.1:358194592-358220502 GCA_933207985.1 Pelobates cultripes
CGGACGGACGGTGCTGTTATACTATGGACGGACGGACGGACGGTGCTGTTATACTATGGATGGACGGACGGACGGACGGTGCTGTTATACTATGGATGGACGGACGGTGCTGTTATACTATGGATGGACGGACGGTGCTGTTATACTATGGATGGACGGACGGTGCTGTTATACTATGGATGGACGGACGGACGGTGCTGTTATACTATGGATGGACGGACGGACGGACGGTGCTGTTATACTATGGACGGACGGACGGACGGTGCTGTTATACTATGGACGGACGGACGGACGGTGCTGTTATACTATCGACGGACGGACGGTGCTGTTATACTATCGACGGATCTGGATCGTGCTGTTATAAATTATCGACGGATCGGACGGTGCTGTTATACTCATCACCGGACGGACGGTGCTGTTGTTATACTATGGACGGACGGACGGACGGTGCTGTTATACCATGGACGGACGGACGGACGGTGCTGTTATACCTACCCACGGACGGACGCAGCTGTTATACCATGGACGCATGGACGGACGCTATTGCTATACTCATGGACGGACGGACGGTGCTGTTATACCATGGATTGACGGTGCTGTTATACCATGGACGGACGGACGGTGCTTGCTATACCTATGGACCTGACGGACGGTGCTGTTATACCATGGACGGACGACGGTGCCAAGTATACTATGGACGAGTGGACGCAGGTGCTGTTATAATTATGACTCCACCACGGTGCTATACTATGGACGGACGGACGGTGCTGTTATACTATGTTTTGCTGCTTTTGGGAGTAAAGAGAGATGCATAATATGATCCTCAGTGTATTGTCAAGGACTCTTAAGTGATCTGCATGGTTTATCTAATTGTATGAGTTTCAGAGAAGCTTCTGTTCCCTTTAAGACACCTGCTTTGAATAATTTTGCAGACAGAATCAGCCGGCATACAGCGTGCACAAATGCAGAAAGAGATCTGGAGGATTCAGGATGTCATGGAGGGTCTTAGTAAACACAAGCAGCAGAGGAGAGACATTGAAGCAGGTAACGTGTGCCCCTTACTGGAACTGCTGGATACTCCACTTTACTAGATACCTGTAGAAATTGCATTTCCTGCAGCATGTATAATACAAATGCCACAGAAAGAAATTAAAGATGTTGGTGATGAAAATACTGCAGCTTATATGTATACTGCACGCTGCGGGGAAGCACCTTACATTCAGAAAAGGGCATAAAAATCATCTGTACATTATGATCGCAAAATTGCTTATGTTTTAAGATATTTTTGTGAGCGAGTAGGAGAACCCTTCCCCAAGCATTTCTCCTTCACTGTCCCATGCTCCCAATAAGTGTCTCGTACTGTGCTGGAAAAATTTATGAATAGACTGGCCGATGTCACTTAATTTTGACACCAATGCTGTGGGAACGAAGCCAGCATGTTGGCTTCATCAGAAAGGATTGTTGTGTTTTAATAAGTGTCCACAAGCAGGGCAATTGCTGTGCGGAGGAACGTGGACCGGAAGATGATTGATGGACTATTTTAGCACCCACAGACTCTCAAAGAATAGAAGTTGTGGCACGCTGAGAAGGGGGTAAATAAGTATATAACGTCTCCTAAAGCAATAAGTAACACGATATCAAGTTATGGTGCTTTAGGAACTGTTAGTCAGCATTTAATCTGCCATGACAGGTTCGCTTTAAAACAGAAAAAAAATTTACATTTCACTACAAGAAGCCATATTTTTTACATGCCTCATGTTTCAAATCCCCCTCTCATTGTGCGGCAACTAAGTATATATTTCCATCCAGAAAGGTGCCCCAGCCCCCTGTGCTTCGTGAGTATGTGTGTCAAGGCTGTTCAATGGCCCCATTTGGATTGCTGGTACAGGTCGATAAGTGTATATTACAATTTGTATGTCCGGTTGGACTGACATACCTCTCTATTTCCATGAGCCAGAAACTGAATGTGTTCCTCTCTGTTTAATATCTGACAGGTAACAGTGATTCAGCAATGTCTTCTTCAGGAAAGAGTCCTCATGAGGTAAGAAACATTTAGAAGGATTCATGTATTGCACTAAAGGCCCTGCACAGAAGCTCTGCATAATCTTGTTTAATGAGATCCATGCGTAGCGCATGCCTATTTGCTAAGGGGACGCGGAGAGCGCACAGTTTGTACGCTTTATGTGAATACGGTCCCTGTTCTACAACCTCCAGGAGAAGGAAATAGCCCCGCCGCGTCCTCCACTGCCTCGCTCCTATGACTTTTCAGAGCAGCCTCCCTCAGTTCCCCCCTTGCCCAGTGACGGCAGCTCCTTCTTGCTGTGTCATAGCAGGGGCCCCGGGCACGTTCCTGAGGAGAAGACACCTCACCATGTCCAAGTCTATCACAGAAATGGATCCTATAGTGTAAGGGGCTGAAGTGCCGCAAACTGCTTGTAACCCTGTCCATCGCCATCTCATTGTCACCCTTGGCGTTAGTCTTAGTGCTTTATTTGTAGTTTTTATTAGTATTTGTCTTTGGTTATTTGTATTGTTGCTTGTCATTATTAATAGAGTGAAGATGTACTATTGAATCATCCAATAAGTGTATAATGCAGAGCTTCTAGAGTGAGCGGACATTAGCAATTAGCCGTGTTTTCTGATCTCCATTGTTACATAAGACACTCTCTCGCATGAATAAATCCACAAACATGCTCCCTCACAATACTCACTCTTTGGGGTCTGTGGCTGGGGGCGGGGAAGGTGTATGCTATTCATAGATTTTGCAGCCTTTAAATTAAAATCTTACCAATTAAACCAAAGGAACATGCTTAACATAGAAATTCATAAAAATGTACATTTTGCAAAGCTGTTTGGATGGATACTCTGGGCAGAACAGAGGCTGAGATGGAAAGCACATTGGGTGGGGTGGCCGAGGGTTAGATTGAGATGGGCTGGCCGAGGCTCGGATAGGAAGCGGATTGCGTGGGTTGACGGAGGATCATGGATGGGAAGCGGATTGGATGGTTTGGACAGATTGGCACAGCTTTAGACAGGATGTGGAATGGATTATTTGCCATGGCTTTCTCTGTTCACATTTCATCACTTGTATTTATTGGGCTTTAATGTGAGCTCCGTTGTCATAACACCGTGATTCACTCGTACTTTGTTTATAAATGTTCTTTCCTTTTTGAGGGGCCTGATTACCGGTTGTATAAAAGTGAGCCAGAACTTTCTACTGTGGCTGAAGTGGACGAGTCAAATGGCGATGATCGCATTGACAACTCTCTGGATATAGAAACTTCTGGAGCCAAAGGTTAGCTTCCAAATCATTTTTCTATTTCTAAACAATATTATCATTTTATAGGTGGTTTATTTTACCTAGAAAATTACATAAGGTAGGGTGCTGGACTTTCTCTGTTTAATAGCTATATTTAGAGAGTGGGTCTGGTGCCGTGTCTGTTTTATAGAAATGTCTAGGGGCAAGAAGGGGCGCCCACCTCTGATTTATATCAATGTTTAAGGAAGGTAGAGGGCTATCTCTGATTTATAGCAATGTTTAGAGAGTGGGTCTGGTGATTTATAGCAATGTTTAGAGAGAGGGTAGAGCTGGTGATTTATAGCAATGTATAGAGAGGGGGTGGGGCTGCTGATTTATAGCAATGTTTAGAGAGAGGGTTGGGCTGGTGATTTATAGCAATGTTTAGAGAGGGGGCGGGGCTGGTGATAGCAATGTTTAGAGAGGGGGCGGGGCTGCTGATTTATAGCAATGTTTAGAGAGGGGGGCGGGCTGATTTATAGCAATGTTTAGAGAGGGGGGGGCCCTGATTTATAGCAATGTTTAGAGAGGGGGCGGGGCTGGAGATTTATAGCAATGTTTAGAGAGAGGGGGTCCCGGCTCCTGATTTATAGCAATATTTAGAGAGGGGGGCGGGGCTGCTGATTTATAGCAATGTTTAGAGGGGGATGATTTATAGCAATGTTTAGAGAGGGGGCCGGGGATGCTGATTTATAGCAATGTTTAGAGAGGGGGCCGGGGATGCTGATTTATAGCAATGTTTAGAGGGGGCTGATTTATAGCAATGTTTAGAGAGGGGGATGATTTATAGCAATGTTTAGAGAGGATGGCGGGGCTGCTGATTTATAGCAATGTGTAGAGAGGGGACCGGGGCTGCTGATTTATAGCAGTGTTAGAGAGGGGGCTGTTCTGGTGATTTATAGCAATGTTTAGAGAGAGGGTGGGGCTGCTGATCTGCTGATCTATAGCAATGTTTAGAGGGGGGGCTCCAGGCTGCTGAATTATAGCAATGTTTAGACAGGGGACCGAGCCTGCTGATTTTATAGCAGTGTTTATTGAGGGGACGGGGCTGCTGATTTATAGCAATGTTTAGAGAGGGGGGCCGGGCTCCTGATATATAGCAATGTTTAGAGAGGGTGGCGGGGCTGGTGATTTATAGCAATGTTTAGAGGGGGGTCCAGGCTGCTGAGTTATAGCAATGTTTATAGAAAGGGCAGGGCTGCTAATTTATAGCAATGTTTATAGAGGGGGCCGGGGATGCTGATTTATAGCAATGTTTATAGAGGGGGCCGGGGATGCTGATTTATAGCAATGTTTAGAGAGAGGGTTGGGCTGGTGATTTATAGCAATGTTTAGAGAGGGGGCGGGGCTGGTGATTTATAGCAATGTTTAGAGAGGGGGCGGGGCTGGTGATTTATAGCAATGTTTAGAGAAGGGGCTGGTGATTTATAGCAATGTTTAGAGAGGGGGGCGGGGCTGCTGATTTATAGCAATGTTTAGAGAGGGGGGCCGGGCTCCTGATTATAGCAATGTTTAGAGAGGGGGCGGGGCTGGTGATTTATAGCAATGTTTAGAGAGAGGGGGCGGGGCTGCTCATTTATAGCAATGTTTAGAGGGGGCTGATTTATAGCAATATTTAGAGAGGGATGTAAATGTTTAGAGAGGGGATGAATGGTTTAGAGGCTGATTTAGAGAGGATTTATAGCAATGTTTAGAGAGGGGGATGATTTATAGCAATGTTTAGAGAGGATGGCGGGGCTGCTGATTTATAGCAATGTTTAGAGAGGATGGCCGGGGATGCTGATTTATAGCAATGTTTTTAGAGAGGGGGCCGGGGATGCTGATTTATAGCAATGTTTAGAGAGGGGGCCGGGGATGCTGATTTATAGCAATGTTTAGAGAGGGGGCCGGGGATGCTGATTTATAGCAATGTTTAGAGAGGGGGGCTGGGCTCCTGATTTATAGCAATGTGTAGAGAGGGGACCGGGGCTCCTGATTTATAGCAATGTTTAGAGAGGGGGCGGGGCTGCTGATATATAGCAATGTTTAGAGAGGGTGGCGGGGCTGCTGATATATAGCAATGTTTAGAGAGGGGGCCGGGGCTGCTGATTTATAGCAATGTTTAGAGAGGGGGGCCGGGCTCCTGATTTATAGCAATGTGTAGAGAGGGGACCGGGGCTGCTGATTTATAGCATGTTTAGAGAGGGGGCGGGGCTGCTGATATATAGCAATGTTTAGAGAGGGTGGCGGGGCTTGAGATTTATAGCAATGTTTAGAGAGGGGTCCAGGCTGCTGAGTTATAGCAATGTTTATAGAAAGGGCAGAGCTGCTAATTTATTGCAATGTTTATAGAGGGGGCCGGGGATGCTGATTTATAGCAATGTTTAGAGAGGGGGATGGGGCTGCTGACTTATAGCAGTGTTAGAGAGGGGGCTGTTCTGGTGATTTATAGCAATGTTTAGAGAGAGGGTGGGGCTGCTGATCTGCTGATATATAGCAATGTTTAGAGGGGGGGCTCCAGGCTGCTGATTTATAGCAATGTTTAGACAGGAGACCGAGCCTGCTGATTTTATAGCAGTGTTTATAGAGGGGACAGGGCTGCTGATTTATAGTAATGTTTAGAGAGGGTGGCGGGGCTGGTGATTTATAGCAATGTTTAGAGGGGGGTCCAGGCTGCTGAGTTATAGCAATGTTTATAGAAAGGGCATGGCTGTTAATTTATAGCAATGTTTAGAGAGGGGGCCGGGGATGCGGATTGATAGCAATGTTTAGAGAGGGAGCCGGGGATGCTGATTTATAGCAATGTTTAGAGAGGGAGCCGGGGATGCTGATTTATAGCAATGTTTAGAGTGTGGGCCGGGGCTGCTGATTTATAGGAATGTTTAGAGATTGGGAGCGGGGCTGCTAATTTTTAGCAATGTTTATGAATGATTGAGGGGCAATATTTGGAGGGCTTGGCCATTTTATTTAATAGTGACCAATATTTTTAGGTTCCCACTTTCCGGTGGGCATTGTACCTCCACGGACGAAGTCCCCCCCTCTTGAATCCACAACGATTGCATCCTATGTTACTTTGCGCAAGAACAAGAAGCTGGAGTCCAAACCGGTATGTGTTTTACTGTTCATTATTTTGTAAAGGGAAATTAATGTTTACTAAAGTAACAATGCAGGGCCCAAGCAAGGATTTTTCTCTTCATAGGTAAAGATGCATTTTGCCGCCTCCCCTGACCCACTCCCCCAACAAGAAGAAGCTGCTTTGTCACCTGTGATTGTTTTAACACCTCTTGTGTTTCTTATCCCCCCTTTCTTTCTCCCTTTATTGTATCTTATCCCCCATTTTCTCTGTGTTCCTTATATCCCACCTCCTTTATGTCTTCTCCCCCCCACCTGCTTTCTCTACCCGCTATGTATATATCAGGAGTCCTAGTCTGCACACTGTATGCATTATATCACTGTGTGTGTATTTGTAGTCAGGGCATTAAGCAGAGTTATGGTAGTGGTGTAAGACAGTTGTGGTGTTTGGCAGAACTTAACACCTATTTGTGTGTTTTCCCCTTTGTTTAATTTGTTTTACCCTTTTACCATTCGGTAGCACTTCATACGAACAATCCTTTCATCTTCTGAACAAGGACCACCCCTATACCCCATTAGAACGTTCACATCCGCAAATTAAGTGCAAAACCACAAGGGAAGTAATTAATGAATGCTTCCCCTTGGTGGCCACCATTTCGTAGAACTGAACACATGTGGCAGACAAAAGAATGGCGACCATCTTGTCTCCCAAACGTGAGCAGCAGTACTTGGTCATCGTGTGCCTGGAACTCTTTTCGCCTAAGCACTCACACGAACGCCGGTTAAACTTATACCGCTGCCCGTTCTATTTCCCGACCACCTATATTAACGACGTTCGGGTTATATGAACAGGGGGCAGCATTCAGATCCTGAAATGAAGAGATTCCCTTGCTTGGTGTTCGCACAGGAACCCCACAAACAGAGACCGTCCAAAGCACCCATTTTCCTGGCACTATTTTGGGATAGCATCTCGTGTCTGGCAGGTCAAAACTTTGATGTTATTCCAGTTTCACCAAACCGGGAATGGGCTTTCAGGGAATGTACTTTTTGTGAGGTTCCTGTACGTGGTTAGGGCATTTTGGGGTACTGTATATTTTGTATGGATTTTCTGTACCTGAGAGATAATTGGATTAGTGGTTTTTCTCATGCAATTATCTATCAGGCACAGAGGATTTTAGGATTGAAACCCTTGTTTTATTGTATTCTAAACCTAATGTAGGGGTCTAGGCATAAAAGCCATATGTGTTGTGAATAAACTCAGTTGATTCCCAGAATTATGTTTCATCTGGATACTGGGGGAATGGATTGTGTGAACTGCTTGTGTGAATGGTTCCAGAGTAGCTGAAGGAAGGAATTAGCGGAGGTAACCAGAGGGGGTTACCCGTGGTCCACTACATGGTGTGCCTGAATAGACATTCAGATAGGCCTGTAAAAAGAGGGCCCACCAAATGAATTACTTTATAAAGGGAGTGGCAGGTGGGCTAAACCAGGCATTATCGGCTTAGGAGTGACCTGTCTTTATAGGCCGCGTAACCCTCCTACAAGTACAGGCTCCGCCTTTTCATTTATAATCTGGGCCAATAATCAGTCATGGTAAAGGAGGTGTAAGTCGGTTGTGGTGTGCCGAAACAGACGTTCTGGTAGGCCTCTAGAAAGAGGGGTACAAAGTTTAACTTTTTGATATGTGTTAACATTACACAACAGATACTTTAAATGCCTGCCTCAATTATCTTTCTTGTTGAGAGTAAGTGTGTGCATATGATTCCCCCTGTCCAAGCGCTACAATTTAAGGAATGATTACACAAACAATCCCTGGCAGAGATTGAAAATTTTTTGGGGGACATACAAATGCCCCAGACATAACACTAGCCAAATGCCAGTCCTTAGACGAACGGTTTACGGAAGAAGAGATTAGGATAGCTATCCGAACTATGCCCAAGCACTAAGCACCCAGACCTGACGGGTTCTCTATGTACTACTATAGGTCCTCTTTAACCACATTGACTCCACAGGCACTACACCACCAGAAATGTTTGAAGCTCCATAAACCAGACAAGGCACCAACAGAATGCAATAACTGAAGATCCATATCTCTCCTCAATTAAATTATAAAACTAAACTAAATTATATGCTAAGCTGTTGGCCGTGTGCATTAAACCTCTACTACTAGACCTGGTTCCAGAGGAAAAAGCGGGTTTCGCACCCAGCAGACAAGTAGGCGACCATACCAGGCATTTCATGAACATGGTTCAGTCCACTCAGCAAAAAGGGGTGCTTCTTGTGTTAAAAAAAGCATTCGACAGATTAAATTGGACATACCCGAGCAACACTCTACTCAAATTGGGATGTTCCCCTACATTTATAAACAGCATTTTGGTTTTACCCTACAAGCCCTCGGCTAAGATTTTAAATACAGGTTTCTTATCAAAATATCTTGAAATTACGAACGGCACACGGCAAGGCTGCCCACTCTCATCCACTATTTTCATTCTTAGTTTGGAACCATTATAAATGCATATTAAACATAACACAGATATCCGCTGTCTAAAGGCCCTGTGCAGAGAGCAAATAAAAGCGCTCTTCGTGGACAGTGTATTATTGTTTTTGACTAATCCTGAAAAATCAATCCCAGCACAAACACTCATATTAAACAATTTCATACTATAAATACAATATAAATAAAACGCAAGTGCTTTCCATAGAAATTTCTGATAAGAATATACAGAAGACTTGCCTATCCTTATGACTTGTGTCCGGTATCACTTGCCTATTTGGTCATAAATCTAACTAAATCACACTCCCTCTTGCTTAAGGAAAATCATGTAGCTCTTCTGCATAAACTAGAAGGTCAGATGAACAAATGGGGGGGACCTGGGGTTTTCATGGTTGGGTCGTGTACACTCCATTAAAATATGATTTTGCCCCATATCCAGTATCTTTTCTGCACTATACCTATACAATGATAAAACATTTTCAACACCTTATAAATGCTCTTGTCTGGAACAAAAAAGCACCAAGGGTAGCGAACAGTGTCATGTGGTTCCGGTTCTCTAGAGGCGGTCTGGGGATTCCTAACCATGATGTACTAAACCGACATGGCCAAATTGGAGGAAGCAAGCATACTCTCAGATTAGTTGGATAAGTTATTGTGGACAAGGACAGTGCCTGCACAAACTAAGCACGGCATGCTCCCTTATTCCAGAATTATGTTCTGATGTTGGAAACCATGGGGCCAAAATTACGTGGGAAAACAAATATTCTCTCTAACAGCTTTAACTGCAATTACACCTGATGTGGATCTGCACGAATGGACTTCTTGTGGAATCATTAGAGTTCATATGCTCTGCTCCACCTTTGTGCTCCCTGCTAGAGAATTATTTACATATTTGCGAATCAAAAATGTTTTACAAACTCATTACATAACTACACCTGTACCAACACAGATAACTTCTCTCGATCAAGTCCCTCTCTGTATGCTATAATGCCTTTAATGATCTTTCTGCTAAGGAAAAGTTACCCTATATGCAACTATAGGCAAAGGATTTGGGCAGTTCTTTTTCCTTACCTCTTGGGTTTAAAGCAATGAAAAGGATGAAGCGATCCTCCAGTCGTATTTACCACTGGGAGGCCTACTGTAAGCTGATTATGAGGTCGTACCTAGTACCTACCAAACTATCGCACATCTATGCAAACTCATCGCCAACTTGCTGGAGGTGTCTCTGGGAAAGGGATTTCTTGATGTATGTGTTCTGGTCTTGCCCATGCCTAGAATCATGCTGAAAGCAATAAAGAGTTGATCTCCACAACATTGGGCACAATCTATCTATTACACATATTTCCCTGATATGACGGATTTACCACATAGTATAGTAATAATCCATATTCTTTTAGCAGTAAAAATAAGCATAGCATTTAATTTGAAGAAGACGTGCCCTCCTAGCGTCTGGGATGTGTTAGAAAGGGTTGACACGTCTTTTCAATCTGGAAAAAATGCCTTATAGGCTGATGGGTAGAGACTGGGATTATGACTGTGGCGGAGCTCTCTGTAACCCGGCTGGGTACCCTTCGCCAGGGACCGCTTTCTAGCTGGTGAACCGATGGGGGACAATAGCTCTATGCACTCCCAGGGGCACACAGCCCTGGAGCTTCTTAGTCCTTACAAGGACTTACCCCGCTGCATCCTCCACCAACCTGAACAGTTATTAACCCTTCCTCTGCCACCCCCCTGTAACTTGATGAGACACAGCTCTGGGAGTACAACACTGACTGCTTTATTGGTACAGGCTTAATTTATACACAGATCCCTGCAGGTGGTCTCCATTCAATTCAGCACAGGTACCTCAGTCTTGGGCTGGAGGGGGATGATGTACAGATAACAAACTCCCGCTCTGGGAGATACCAACAGCACAACATTTACAGACAATAGGACACAATACATACATGGGGAGAACTTAAAGGGGTACATATGTAAAATATACATCCCTGGATAGCCTTGGGTCCCAACTAGAATTCCTGCAAATAGCGGGGCTATCGGATATACAGCGCCCGAGAAATCATCGTATAAAGTCTGGGCTTGAGGCTCTGTACATCCCCGCAATTAATTCCACAGAATTGCTTGGTTTAGTCTGGTGAATTCAAACTTTGCGCTTAAACCAAGCAACAGCCAATCTGGAGACCAGCGCAAAACCAAATCGCACTCGCACCAAATCAGCACTCAGGGAGAGGAGGCGTTCCACCAGCCAATCTGGAAAAGGGCACAAAACCAAATCGCTCCAATCAGGGCGCCGGCCAATCATGAGAAGGTGCAAAACAAGTTTAAATGGCTGCCCTTCTCCTATTGGCTGGCACAGACTTCCAGGCGACCAGTGGGACTCGGCGGCTGTGAAGCAGACTCACAGTTCCAGGGATTCCCGGCTGGGCTCACGTCTCTCTCTCTGGTGGATATCTCCACATAGGTAGCACCAGAGAGAGCGCTGCTTGAGTAGTCACTAGCTCGGACAGTGATTAGGCTCTTTTAGGAGTAGAGGGGGCGAACAGAAGAGCCAGTACCCTAAAAGTGTCCCCACCAACCTCAGGGACCCGTTCATGGAGTTCCGGTGCGAAGACCCCGCAAGGGAAGAGTCTTCTTTTGGGATACAAATGCTCCCTTTGGTTGGCGTTAGTCTATATTAAATGCCACCCAGGGGAGCACTCGTTAATTACTTCTCTTGCTGTTTCACATGTATGTTATAGGTGCGAACAATTGATTGGTGTGAACACTCCTGAATGGGAAACAAAGCATAATACACAAAAAACAAGGAGAAACACATGAATAAGCAGTGGGCACATGTGGATATGGCGTTCCGTCACAAATCTCCCCTTTGCTAACCTCCAACAGCCACAGCCTGACCTACACGGGTCAGCTCGCTGCTGTCTGGAGTGGACACATAGTGAGTGCCATGCCCGCAACAGTACTTGTTCTCGGCCAGCCCCTACAGTCTTGCCGGCTTTGCACCCTCCTAGTTACATGATGTCTTAGACATAAACCGCCATTAGCCAGGTAGGCCGCCCAGTCCAGGCCCTGGTACACAGGGTCTCTAAGCCCTTAGAACCCCCCACCCAAACAAGCGTGCCCTCCCGCCCATTCCATCATCTGTGTCTCTGCAGTTTTCCCGGCTGTCTGAGGATGATGGCAGTTGTCGACTGAGCCCGTCGTGGCTCTGCTTCCCAGGAATCGCTGGGGTCGTGGCTGGCCCCTGAGAAGGAGAGGCAGATGCGTTCTCCTCCTGGATCTCACCCAGCTGATGGGGGTCGAAACCGGTTGTCTCTGTACCCTGGCCCTCATACTGCCGTTGGGGAACGAGACGGGTTGTCTCCGTTTCCTGGACTTCACACTGTTGCTGGGGAGGAATGACTGAAATCTTCTCCTCCTGAACTGCACTTAACTTCTGGGGAGTGAGACCAGTTGTCTCCATTCCCAATAACTCACACACTGCAGCTGGGGAACGAGACCGGTTGTCTCCGTTCCCTGGACCTCACACTGCCACTGGGGAGGAGTGACGGTACTCAACTCTACCGAGGTTGTAAGGTCCATAAGCTCCGTCCTTTTTTGAGACAGGCTGCAATGTAAGGGCCGTTCTCCTAGAAACGGCATTCGCAGCTCTAGTTGTTCCTGTTGTCGGTGGACGGGAGTTCCTTGCTCCTGAAGTGTTGCGCTATGTCAATGTCTTCCTTCCAGAGTTTGTTTCCATTCCAGGTCACGCTCCTCTAAGCATTTAAGGCAGGACCATAATTCTGGGACAGAGCTTCTCACAGCCTCTGCTGGAACTCCTCCTCACATGGGGACGCTGCACGTGTGCAAGCTCGCTCCAGCTCCACAAATTCCAGGAGGCATGCAGGCATCCAGTCGCTAGGTAGCCATCCCACTTCTACCACCAGTTGTGGCAGAGCTCCTTGTACCCATGCTGGGTACCTCCGCCAGGGACCGCTTCCTAGCTGGGGGAACTGATAGGGGACTAGCTCTATGCACTTCCAGGGGCTGGGCGACACACAGGACTTACCTTGCTGCATCCTCCACGAGCTGGAACAGTAATTAACCCTCCTTTCCTCCCTCTCCCCCCCAGTAACTGGACGAAACACCGCTCTGGGAGTACAACACTGACTGTTTTATTGTTACATGCTTAATTTATACACAGACCCCTGCAGGGGGTCTCCATTCAATTCAGCACAAGTCCCTCAGTCTTGGGCTGGAGGGAGATGGTTTACAGATAACCATCTCCCACTCTGGGAGATACCAACAGTACAACATCCCTGGATAGCCCCGGCTCCCAACTAGGATTCCCGCAAATAGCAGGGCTATCGGATGTACAAAGCCTGAGAAATCATTGTATAAAGTCTGGGCTCGAGGCTCTATGCATCCCCCGTAATTCGTTCCAGTTTAGTCTGGTGAATTCAAGCTTCAAGCAAGAAGCAGCCAGTCCGGAGACAGATGCAAAACCAAATCGCATCCTCCTGGGCAGGGATGTGTTTCGCCGGCCAATCCGGAGAAAGTGTGCAAACCCAGTTTAAATGGCGGCACAGAATTCCAGGCGGCTGTGAAGCAAGCTCACAGTTCCAGGGGTTCTCTGCTGGGCTTGCATTTCTCTCTCTCCGGTGGATATCTCCACCTAGGTAGCACTGGAGAGAGAGCTCCTTGGGCAGTCACTAGCCCGGACAGTGATTTAGGCTCTTTTAGATGGGGCGAACAGAACAGCCAGTACCCCAAAAGTTCCTTTCAGTTTTTCAATTAATGGATCATTGAGATCCTCTGCCATGTACTGAATTCTACAACTGAAGTGTTGTTAGATAAAGGCACATTTGAAAGCAGTTTCCCTGCAGATTCTCCGATCATAATGCTCACCAAATCTTAAGCAGCCGGTAGAATCAGTTGTTCTGTAATGGTATGGGGCTTTTTACATTTCACAAATCTATATGCACTTGACAACTGCCGGTAATATGTGCCCTGTTGTCCTTTTAATTCTTTTAATTTTCTGGTAAAGAAGTCACGAGATTTACCAACCAAGTTTGAATGCTTGGTTTCTAGATGGCATTTTAGCTTACTTGGAATCATGCACTCTGGAGCCAGAATCTTCAAGCGCACTACACACTGGTGTTTCTCTTCACCATTGACATTTGTCGATGTAAAGCCAAAATCTACTAGTTTGTGGTGCATCCTCTTCATTTTCAGTTCCAGAGCGCTAGTTATAATAAAAAATGTGTCAATTTTTAAGAGTATAAGATAAGAATACTTACTCAGTATTCAGATTCACTATCCTGCTTAATGCGGCTGTTATAGGTGCCTCAGGACATCAACAGCTAAATCAGTGGTTCTAATATCACCCTGATAGAACCCTGCCCTACTTCTATTATCCTATTTGTCCTAAATGTAAAAAGAAAAAATATCTTTTTTTTTTTGTTTTTGTTTATTTTTTTTAATATAAGTCTTTCCCACACAATATATTGTGGATAGACGTCATGTCGCCCGGCTCTGACCTCTGTATGAGTTTTTATGGATTTGCAGTTTTTTATGAATTGACAAGAATGAATCCACAGTGTGGATTAATTCACAAAGTATTGCAGTATTCATTCGCACAGTTTTTCATGAATTAACCCAACTGAATCCATTGTGTGGATACATAGCACAGTACTGCAATATTAATTCGCACAGTTTTTCGCAAATAGAGCCAACTAAATCCACAGTGTGGATTCATAGCACAGTATTGCACTATTCATTCGCACCATTTGTCTCAAATTGACCAATTTGGGAAAAACTGCAATTAAATAGAGGTATAAATATACCGTGCTAAAAATTTATCCACACTGGGGATTCATTCGGGTCAATGCGTTCGTGCCATTCAGTCAATCAGGTTTAGATCACTATGTTCTTTCCCTGTGCTATGGAGTCGCAGCAATCCATAACACATAGGAAAAAACTCTGGGGGTATAGTGTCCATGCTGTACATGATATATCGGGGATACAGTGTGTAAGTTGTATACATGTTCTATCAGGGTTATAGTGTGTATGCTGTATATATTGGAGGGTTATAGTGTGTGCAGTGTACAATATATTGGATAGGGGGATGTACTGTGGGATAATGTGACTTTTTGTAAAGTTGCTTTTTTTTCTGTATTTTATTTACTGGTAAGGATCGACCACGGAGTGCGGTGGAACACCTTTGTATTACGGATAGCAGCAGACCCAGAATGACTCTGGAGGAACAGCTAGAGCGAATGAAACGGCACCAACAGGCGTGCCTCAAAGAGAAGAAAAAGGGATTAAACTTCTTGGGAAGCTCAGAACAGTCCCCGTCGCCAAGCCCTGCCTTCTCCAGGGAGAACTCGTTAAGGCTGCTACAAGTAAATTATAGCTATCAATCATTTTCTGTTGCATTAAAAATGGATTTTGCATCCTCATATGCACATTCCAGGCTAGAAGTGATAACAGGGGACCTCCTTACACCATAACCTTATAGCTGCAGTTATAATACACTGTGTGCGGGGAGACAGAGGACCTCCTTACACCATAACCTTACAGCTGCAGTTATAATACACTGTGTGCGGGGAGACAGGGGACCTCCTTACACCATAACCTTATAGCTGCAGTTATAATACACTGTGTGCGGGGAGACAGAGGACCTCCTTACACCATAACCTTATAGCTGCAGTTATAATACACTGTGTGCGGGGAGACAGAGGACCTCCTTACACCATAACCTTATAGCTGCAGTTATAATACACTGTGCGGGGAGACAGGGGACCTCCTTACACCATAACCTTATAGCTGCAGTTATAATACACTGTGTGCGAGGAGACAGGGGACCTCCTTACACCATAACCTTATAGCTGCAGTTATAATACACTGTGTGCCGTGGATACTGAGCAAGGGACCTGCTTACACCGTAACCTAGGACCTGATCATAGGGATCTGACAGGTTAGTTTGTCAGAGTTCCAGTATCCGCAGCTTTCTGAGCCATGTAGGGTATAGGGGATGTAACAGACTCCCTGGCACGCCGTCCGGGTGCCTCCGCCAATTGCTGCTTCCTAGTAGCCTGGAGTACTATAAGCACAGCACCGGATACCATAAGCACCGTAGCCCCCTTGCCGCCGCAGCTTTGACCGACCGCACGCATGGTCCCATGCCTAATTCATTCCATAGAATCGTGGCTAAGTGCTGCTGGGGGACCGACCGAAGTCTTGATGCTAAAAATAGTTCCAGGGCATTTGTGGCGAAGTCCCCCTGAAGTCTATTCGTGGTTTTAGTCCATGCGAACGGCCGCCTGGGAGTTGGCTTTCGGTTCTATGCGCACGAATGGAAAGTGCCAAACCAGGGGGAATAAAATATGGGTTACAGTCCCTGACCTGGCCCATAGTCTTTTGGCAGGTGGTTGGCAAGCAGGCTCCTCCAAAAGCTTGTGGCGAGGTTCCGTTCGCCACAGGGGAATAGTGTTGTGTGCATACACTGACGTAGAAATAATATATCTAAAGCAAATCGTGCAGAGACAGGGTCCTTGTATCATACCCACTGCAGAACTATATGCTGTGGTATCCCGGTATGAAAAGTACTTTGCAGTAATGTGTCTTTGCAGACTCGCAAGAGAGAAGAAACTGTATTTAGTAATATTCAAGATATCGAGAATGCTGTGCGAGAGGAGAATCTGCAAATGCGGGAATCTCCTGCGCAGGAAATAATCAGACTAAAGGAAGCTGCAAGCATTGGCGAACCAAACACTGCGTGCAGTAAAGAGGTAGGGGGATACACCTTTCTACTTTCATGATGTATTCTATCTGGCTAATGTCTGATATATCACATACATTTTTATAGATTCCAATTGGTATGAATGTTTTCTTAGTTTTTTTTTCCATTTGTGTATGTTATGAGCTGTTTAGACAGAAAACCTTAACGCTTCGCAGTTCCATTGTCCACATAGTGATTAAATCTAGTTTTTACTACAGACGTTAATGGTGCAGAAAGAAGACTCTGTGGGTCTAGAGACGTGTCCTGAACCTAAAGCCAAAGAGGAGAGAACAGAGGACTCACTTGGACAGACAGATTCTGAAGATGCTGTGCAGGTTTTTGGAGGGAACAGGTACCCCAGAAGCGACTTGCATTTGCATGCTAAAATTCAGTTTCTAACCTTTTAAAAAAAAAAAAAAAATATGAGAGAGTATGACATCATTTCTTTTCCTGCTAATTAAAGATAAAATATATCATTCACTTGAATGGAAGTTGTTCTGAATTTAGTCTTTTGTACTTTCACAAAATAACCGAATAGAGCGCTTCCTGTTCTGTCACAGCCATGAGTGCTATTGCCAGTTAAAGGGACACTACAAACCACAAAAGCGCTTTAGCTTATTTAAGTGCTTTGTGTGAAGAGTATGTAGTTTGTTTGGTGGTGGTTTTTTTTTTTTCTGTTTTAAATATAAATTGTCACTCTTATAAATTAACTTTGTTACACCCCCTGGCTGTCAATCAGACACCCAGTCCTGTTACTTCCTGGTTTGGCTAGCTCAGTGGACCTACCTCAAGAGGCAGCCCTTCACCTGCTTTGCAAAGACTTCGCATTGAGCTGCATTGGGAAGGCTGTGATTGGACAGACACAAAGTCTTGACAGGGTTAGAAGGGGAGGGATTGTAAATCCACTTTCGGTATATTATGTGTTTTGTTAGAACAAAATGTTTCTCTTGTTTACCTGCGCAATATGTTGGTATTATGTAAATAATTTGAATTGTTCTTGGCCTGAAACCCCATTATTCTAATTTGCATGCAAGACAGGATAGTTTTTGGTGTAATAGAAGTGAGACTGATACCCTCTAGCTACCATTTGAAAACTTTTATTTTTTTCCTTTTAAGTATCGAAGTTACAAACCACAAACCTGATAACAGCCAAAGCAAGATGGCCGCTGCCAACGGGGAGCAGGAGCGCACCGGCATCCTATTTTCATATGAGTTCTCTACGGACACTTTACGAAGACATGTGTCTCTAGATGGTATGCCTGTGTGGGTGAATTAAGATTCCCATTCATTTGTGGTGTTTTTGGGTAATCTATTTGTTTAGATACAGACGATGTTATATTATGTTCTACTACCAACCGAAACTTGCACGTTATCTTAATGATAAAAAAGCCCAGTCACTGCATTGCACATGTCATTCTGAACACAATTTGCACAGCTTGTTGTAGCTGAGCGGAGTAGTTTTACGGCATGTCTTACAATCCAAGGTAAAACTACTCTGCTCGGCTACTTTGGCCTTAAATTCGAAACTCACTTTGAATTCTCACTTTAGTGGGTAGCACTAAATGAGTAAATATTTCCTAATTAAGCCTTCAGTAAAAGGAACCTATAGTCCTAAAAAAAGTTTCGCTTTGTGTTAAAGAATCTTTGCCAACCTTGTTACCAATGCCAAGACTCCAGCCTGTATCCAAACTGCCATCGCCCACAATCTCCTCCAATCCACTGCTCGAACTAGCCATGCGCGGCCAAACGCTGCGCTCCCCCTGCTGTCGGCAGCATTTCATTTCAGGAGCGAGTTTTATTTGGTCTAGTGGAGGAAGCTCACTTAGTGGCTGTCTTCCTGATTTAAACTTGCAGTTTTCACACTATACCATTGTATAATGTTGCAGGACGGTCCTGGTGCCTTTAGTGATCCTTTAAGATCGTAATGTGGCTTCCAGTTTAGCCCTAGTCCCAGTGTGCATTATCCTTAACCCTTGGTTTATATTGATTAGTACAAAAAGCAATGGCTGAAAGCTCGCCAACTCCAGAGTACATTAAATGAATCTTGAATTAAAAACCACCCCTTCCACCATCCCAAATACAGGGTTTCAGAAGGTGGTTTGGGGTGTATTCATTCAAGATGCTGCATGATAGAAATCTGTATCATTGTGACAAGAAGTTTTTTGTTTGCAGCTAGGAACCTGACGTCTCTCCCGGAACCTCCCACGTTAGCAGCTCCTCCGGCACAGCCACAGCTCACAGAGGGCTCCCATTTCATGTGTGTATAAGGCACCTCCCATTTTTAGCAAGTGAGTATCTTCCAGTGTCCGGCATGCGATCAGATACGGCTTGAATGGCCACTAACGGAGTAATTGGTGACCACATTGAATGTTCAGTATTCTTTGCTTTGTTCTTACCTTCCAAACTACACTGAATGTAAATATTCCCAACAGTAATGAACCAAACCCTAAAAGTGCTGATATCAGGAGAATTCTGCATGGTTATAAAGACTTTGGGTTGCACTCTCATGGCTAAGTGAGCGCTTTTCATCTCGCTAGGACCCTCTCGTATCTCAATTAGTGATAAGTTAACTTATAGGGGGAGCCAGCAGGGAGGTTTACATTGTGCTTTAGACACCCCAGCATTACAAACAGGGCTGATGGAGCTGCAGCTCCAGACCCATGCCTAGAGAATAGGCGGATTGATTTTTTTATTTTATTTTTTACTACTCTTCACATGCTCCTGCTTGAGTATTTTAACTTAAGCGTGATGTAGGGGAACAAAACGTGTGCGGACTGGATGACAATGAAATTAGTTAAGGTAAAGTTGACTTTGTGCTCTATGCGAATGCTCTTGCTGCTTCACTCTCTGACACAGTGACATGTTCCCTTTATTCTACAGTCACTACATACACCTTTTCTCTGTACCAGACTGTATAACAGGAGCCTCTGTCTGCTGGTAAGATTAGGAGAGGAGTGGACCAGCGAGTGCTAGGGGACAGTCCTTAGAAATCATAGAGCTAGTGCATTATTAGACTCGTTAATGCCAAGCTCAGGGTGCTGCCAATCTTGCATAATTGGCATGCAGCCTGACCTGCATTCACGCCAGGCTGACTATCTAATTCTTCATGCAGACATGCCCCCTTTTTGGACATGTTTGATCCTGGCGGTTCTGGTATTATATTATTCACATCCATGTCCCACTTTTTTACCCTGCCCACCGAAATCTTGCTTCACTGGATGGACACTGCTTTTAGGGGGTATGGATTTACATGAAAGATGAAAGTGAGAGATTAGCATAGAGTATGTGTTTTCTGTGAGTTTGCATCCAGCACCACCTCCACCAGATACATGATGATTGGGAGGTATAACTGTTTTAGTGTTTTCTTTCAATAAGAGTCTCTAATTAGGCCCATCATAATTGTCTGCACAAGGCCCAATGGTCTCTTAATCTGGCCCTAATTATGAATAAAGGTGGTTTGCTGCTGGGATCTGTCTGTACAGCTCTGTGATGTTACATCCTGACTTCAGCATTGGTACACAATGCAATTCATGTACAGAATGATTCTTACAGCCCCATCACTGCCCGCTGCACAATCTGCTCTACTAAACCATCAGTGCACCACCACCACTAGGTAGGTTCCCACTATGGCGAGGAGGAGGGCTCTGTGCACTCCATGCCATTTGTCACCTGGGGCTGACCGGCCCTGATTAGCACCATTGTACATTGTTGTCTCTTGCAGTTATCTCTCATATCTCTCACTGATAGCACAATCATTATTTGTGTCTTGCCATCATGTTATAATTATCTCTGTCTGTTCTACACAATAAAAAAAAAACTGTGAAAATCACCTGTAACATGTGTTAAACGGCACTCTAAGCACCAAAACCACTTCATCTTAATAAAGTGATTGTATTCTCTATGCACTGTCCATATTATTGTGACAATCAAAAAGAAAGGATTGTGTTTACATTTAACCTTGGTTCTAGTCACACTAAAAGCCACTCCAGGCATAATCTCATTGGAGTTTTTCGATTATTAACTCTTCACTTTTAGCATTGCTGAGTGAATGGTCATACTCTAACAGAAAATATATATATGCATTTATTTTTAATTTTAGAATATTCCTTTAACCTTTTATCATGTGATACTTGCGTTAAATGTACATTGAAGGTGTAGTGTCATAATCCACTTCAGACAAGGCGCAGCCAGGACACACAATGCAAATGAAGAGAGACTGTAAGTTATTCTTCAACCCATCGTTTCTGTAATTTTTCTTGTAATTGTCCTATTTATAGTTAAATCCCCCCTCTAATAATATTGTAAAGCGCTACAGAATCCGTTGGTGCTATATAAATGGCGGTAATAAAGAAACATTGTTTAGTTTCTCCTGTTGTCTGCTCTCTCTGCGCGGTTAGTAAATGTTTCTATAACATCTTAGGAATTCCTTGCTGAATGTTATTCTTTCTGTATGGTTGATCGTTTTTATGCTTTCTTTTCTTCCAGTATTTGAGGATGTGGTCACATCAGAGAAGATTCTGTACAGTTTTTTAACGCAATCTGTAATCACAAACCACAGAGAACGCTGTGTCTTTTGACTGCTTGCTGCTACTGTTTTCTTGCACATGAAGATATTTTTAGAGCCAAAATCTGAATTTATTTGCAGAGAGGTTTTTCCCTTGATCACGAACGTTGTCTGCTTTCATTTATCATCACGGGTTGCCCTGAACTATTTTACATTATCCATGTTTAACACTTTCAGAACACTACGGTACTTTATTTTCCACTTGATATGTAAAATATATAAATATATATTTATATTTAATATGTGCCATTTTATCATAGGATATTCTAAATTTTTGCTGTTATTTTTATGGTCATTTTGCAGTGTAAACTGTTACTGCCACAGCATTCAGAAACAAAAAAATATATATATATGTTAATTTTCTTTAATGCAAAGAAATGTAAAATAAAAAGTCTATACGATTCTTCCAGGGCAGGTTTGTACAGCAATAAGCAGGCTCTTAACGATGGTACGTTAATGTACAGCTGTAAGCTAGATTTATTGTAAATGTGCGCCATCAGATCTCATTCCTTTTATAACAAGCCAAATAAATGTGATGTTGTTTAAGCACGGCCACTTCCTTATTGCTCATGGACCATTAATATTAATATTGTGTGATCTATGAAGAAGATTCAGAATCTGTCAGGACCTCACCACTTAGGATAAAATAATAGCGTGGGGTTTATGCAGATTTATAAAAATACAATCACCAGGAATGTAGTGGGAGCTGAGAATGAGCCAAGGAGGGAATTTTGAAGGAACCCCTCCAAAGAAAACGCACATGGAATGTGTCTTCAGGAAATCATGGATTGCTATAGCAGATCTAGCACCTGCAAGCCCTCCTTCTACGGCACAGTCTTTTTGGGAGACGATCAGTTGGGGCTTTTCATTGAGAAGCCTTGGGCACGAGGTGGGCATCAGTGTGGCTGTCCTGTATTACAGCTCATTGAGCGGTCTTTCAAAGGCAAAGCTAAGCTAGTAGTGGTGCGACTGGACGTGATGGGAGCAACAGTGTGTAATTTAGTTAACAATTTAAGAACAAGTCAATCACTCTTGAATGGTGGGGGGAGGTGCTCTCCATGTACAGTCTATCAGTGTCTCCAGTAAGATGGTGGGGGCTCTCCATGTACAGTCTATCATTGTCTCCAGTAAGATGGTGGGGGCTCTCTATGTACAGTCTATCATTGTCTCCAGTAAGATGGTGGGGCTCTCCATGTACAGTCTATCATTGTCTCAGTAAGATGGTAGGGGGTGTTCTCCATGTACAATCTATCAGTGTAGCGGAGGCCTTGTATTTCACAGGTTAACTCCACTAAGATCCCAGTGAGGCTCAGGAACAAGTGATGAAAAATCCCATGAAGCAATAATTCCAATAAGCAAAGCAATCCACGAATATCCCCATACAGATCCCAATGACTGGACGACACACAGCATCAGGAGCAGCACTCATGTTTATTCCACACAGCCTCCTTTTAAGCATTTCTCCCATGCAAGGGAGGGATTCACATTCATTAATACAGTACCCAATGAAATAGCAGTTACCTCCCACACCTCTCCTCCCCTTAGTATAACACCTAATCCCATTATACAGGTTACAGTTTTCCCCAAGTTCTGGATGCACCCCAAGATTAGCAGGTACACCCATACTTTGTACCCCCCATGATTAAACTGTAATCCGCCTGAATGCCCTTGTTCAGTACTCCAAACTCACCGAACGGGGGGCTGATTCGTCTTCCGGTTCGGGACTTATGGAGTTCTGGAGGTGTCAGCGGTGTTCGGGTAATCGAGTGTCCGATTTGAGTTCCAGACACTCGACGACCAAACACCACTGAGTCTTTCGTGCGTAAGATGGCCGCCGCCATGTGTTCGTATGCCAAATGGTGGCCATCCAGATTCAGCAATAAACCACCTATTAGTCTGCGGTTAACACATGTTCGACACTTAATTGGGAACACACTTCACTCTGGGGAGGTCTATTAGTTCGGTAGTTTCCATTCGTATGAAATACATATGGAAACTACCGAACAAACATACGAATGCTAGTTACAGGGAATTACAAAACAGAATTAACACACAAATTGCAGGATTCTCATAGCCACAGTGCCATCCGCTACACTGCTCCCCTTTGCCCACAAGCCGGCATACACAGTCTGATCCAACACGGATCGGCTTGCGGATGTCCAAGTATGTTCACGGATCATTTTTCCAGGTCGGTTTGTCTTGACAACCTGTCAGCGTTCCCATTCTGTTTTCCCGGGCGGTACTGAATGTTAAAGTCAAAGGGCTGCAGCAGCCTGGCATTGTCCCCAGCCACCCGGTTCAGCCATACTAACAGGTTGTGATCCGTGAGCAAGGAAAAGGGCTGTCCATACAAATACGCCTGCAATTTCTTCAGGGCCCACACCACAGCCAGACATTCCTTCTCGATGGCGGCGTGGCTTACTTCTCGGGGTAACAGCTTGCGACTGATGTAAGCCACGGCATGTTCTCCGCCATCGGTCCCGACTTGGTTCAGTACTGCTCCCAATCCAAATATAGAAGCGTCTGTGTGAACAAGAAAACGTTTAGTTGGATTGGGAGCTGCCAAGACAGGGCATTGATCAATGCATTTTTCAGGAGTTGGAATGCCTGCTCACACTCCGGGGTCCAGGTTACTTGGCGGGGAAGGTTCTTATGGGTCAGGTCAGTAAGGGGTTTGGCCAGGGCGCTATAGTTTGGGACGAATTTTCTATAGTATCCGGCCATTCCTAAGAAGGCCAGCACCTGAGTCTTCGTCCTAGGGGTAGGCCATTGGGCTATGGCCTCTACTTTTGGGCTACGGCTTCTGTTTCCCACATCCTACTCGATGGCCCAGGTATTGTACCTCGGCCATCCCTATACTGCATTTGGCTGGCTTCAGCGTTAAACCGGCTTCTCAAATCCTGTCTAGGACCGCTCCTATATGGGCCAAGTGTTCCTGCCAGGTATTGCTAAATATGGCAATATCATCGAAGTATGCACAGGTATAGTCTTGGAACCCATCTAGGAGGCGGTCCACCATCCACTGAAAGGTAGCCGGAGCGTTTTTCATCCCAAACGGCATGACCTTAAATTGGTACAAGCCGAATGGGGTGACAAAGGCCGACTTAGGGATGGCTTCCTGGGCCAAGGGGATTTGCCAATACCCCTTACACAAGTCAATAGTGGTGAGGTAGTGGCCCCTAGCCATCCTGTCCAGCAGTTCGTCTATCCTGGGCATGGGATAGGTGTCAGACACGGTCTTCTCGTTCAGCTACACAAAAGCGGGTCGTACCATCCCGCTTTGGTACTAGTACTACCGGGGAGGCCCAGGGGCTGTCTGAGGGTTCAATCACCCCCAGCTGGAGCATCTCTTTGATCTCCTTGTGCATATTTTCCCGCACCGCTTCTGGGATGCGGTACGGGGTCTGGCGCATGGGAAGTTGTCCTGGGGTCTCTACCCAGTAAGTGGCCAGAGGAGTGTATCCAGGTACATTAGAGAAGGTATCTTGCTTCTCTCTTAACAGTTGTTGTACCTCGATCTGCTCCTGAGGGCTCAGCCGGTCTCCCAGTGCAACTTCCCCTAAATCTCCAGACAACTGACCATCTCCCAGCAGGTCTGGGAGAGGCAAGCTGTCGAACTCATCCGAGTTGGGTGCACATATTGCGGTCACTCCTGGTAGGGCTTCATCATGTTCACATGGAGCATGCGGCGCCCTCCAGTTCCAACGCAAGAGCCTATTATATAAGTGGTGTCACACCTCTGTTCCACCACCCTATAAGGGCCCTGCCAGGCGGCCTGTAGCTTATCATGATGGACAAGTTTTAAAATTAACGCTTTCTGTCCGACCTGAAAGCTACGGTCCCTGGCGCCCCGATCATACCATGTGCGCTGGCGGGTCTGAGCCGCCTGTAAGTTTTCTCTTACCGTCCTAGTTAATGCTTCTAGGCGGTCTCTGAATGCCAACACATAGGGTATGATGGGGGTGCCGTCGGTGCTCTGCTCTCCCTCCCAATGTTCTCTAATCAAATCTAGTGGCCCCCGTACCCTCCTTCCAAATAATAATTCAAACTGGAAAAACCCGGTGGATTCCTGCGGCACCTCTTGGTAAGCAAAGAGGAGGTGGGGTAGGAATCGTTCCCAGTCCTTGTGGGTCTCTGCGAAGGATCGGAGCATTTGTTTCAATGTACCGTTGAATCGTTCGCAGAGCCCATTAGTCTGGGGGTGTTAGGGGGCACTAATGATCGGCTTGATGTCACAGAACTTCCAGAGGCGCTGAATGACTTCTGCGGTGAATTGAGTACCCTGATCCAAGATGATCTCCCTGGGTAACCCCATCCGGGAGAAGATCTGCATGAGGGCCTCAACCACTGTTTCAGCGTGAATATTAGTCAGAGCCACCGCCTCTGGATATCTAGTGGCATAGTCCACCACAGTCAGGATATATTTCTTTCCTGACGGGCTCGCTTTCTGGAGGGGTCCTATTAAATCTACCGCTACCCTGCTAAATGGCTCCTCCATTATGGGAAGGGGGTGTAGCTTAGACTTGCGCCGGTCCCTCCTTTTCTCTACCCTATGGCACGTATCGCAAGTGTTGCAATATTGGCGTACTTCCTGGCTGATCCCTGGCCAAAAGAAACTTTGGGTCAGTCTGTGCCTGGTCCGACTGACCCCTAAATGTCTCCAGTAAGATGGCGGGGGGGGGGGAGTGCTCTCCATGTACAGTCTATCAGTGTCTCCAATAAGATGGGGGGGGCTCTCCATGTA
>OW240914.1:358220602-358243852 GCA_933207985.1 Pelobates cultripes
GGGGCTTCTCCATGTACAGTCTATCAGTGTCTCCAGTAAGATGGCGGTGGTTCCGGTTCACCCTCTGACGTAGTTTGACCCTGACGTCTATCCATCCCCTTCATGTTCCCATAATTCCCTGCGAGACCTTTCTTTATGCGCAGTCTCCGCCCCGTTTTCCTTGCTGTTCCCTGTAGCTCCGCCCAGTCTCCGCCCCGTTTTCCTTGCTGTCCCCTGTAGCTCCGCCCCGTTTTCCTTGCTGTCCCCTGTAGCTCCGCCCCGTTTTCCTTGCTGTTCCCTGTAGCTCCGCCCCGTTCCCCTTGCTGCCCCGCCCAGTCTCCGCCCCCTCAGACCGATCCCAAACATGGCCGCCGCTAGCTCCGATCCCGCTGCCGCCTCCGCCGGGTGTCCGCGCCCCGTGTCCCCCGAGGAGGAGGAGGAGGGTGAGAGCAGCGGGGGGGAGTCGGACAGCATGCGGGGCCCCTCCGGGAGCAGCACGGGGGCCAGCTCGGGGACGGATGACGGTTACTGCAGCGGCAGCAAGAGCGGGCGGAGCCTGGAGGGAGAACCGCTCAGCCGGATGGACTCGGAGGACAGGTAACCGGGCCCCCAGGGGCCACAGCATGGACTGACCGGGCCCCCAGGGGCCACAGCATGGACTGACCGGGGGCCACAGCATGGACTGACCGGGGGCCACAGCATGGACTGACCGGGCCCCCAGGGGCCACAGCATGGACTGACCGGGGGCCACAGGATGGACTGACCGGGGGGGCTCCCAGGGGCCACAGCATGGACTGACCGGGGGCCACAGGATGGACTGACCGGGGGGGCTCCCAGGGGCCACAGCATGGACTGACCGGGGGCCACAGCATGGACTGACGGGGGCTCCCGGGGGCCACAGCATGGACTGACAGGGAATGGGGGCCACAGGATGGACTGACAGGGCTCCCAGGGGCCACAGGATGGGTGATGGGGGCTCCCAGGGGCCACAGGGATGGACGGCAGGGGCTCCAGGGGCCACAGGATGGGTGATGGGGCTCCCGGGTCCTGCCAGGATGGATTGACAGGGGGCTCCCAGGGGCCACAGGATGGAGTGATGGGGGGCTCCCAGGGGCCACAGGATGGATTGACAGGGGGGGCTCCCAGGGGCCACAGGATGGAGTGATGGGGGGCTCCCAGGGTCCACAGGATGGACTGACGGGGGGGCTCCCAGGGGCCACAGGATGGAGTGATGGGGGGCTCCCAGGGTCCACAGGATGGATTGACAGGGGGGGCTCCCAGGGGCCACAGGATGGAGTGATGGGGGGCTCCCAGGGTCCACAGGATGGATTGACAGGGGGGGCTCCCAGGGGCCACAGGATGGAGTGATGGGGGGCTCCCAGGGGCCACAGGATGGACTGACAGGGGGGGCTCCCAGGGGCCACAGGATGGACTGACGGGGGACTCCCATGGTTATAGCAAAACGTATTGTGGTGGTCACATGGGACGCAGACTGGGATTCGCTGACAGAGGAAATAATTCCCCAGACGGTTATATCACTGGTGGACATGGTGGCTATTCAACTGAATTATTCTGATTTCTCCTTCCTGTGTGTGTAGGCGGTAATACACTCTAAGTCACCCCAAATACAAGCCGGTTGGAACAGTCACATTAGGCTTGTTTTCAGCTTCTGTTGGAATAAGTGGGAGCTGGTGGCTTGTCCCCCACTTCTTGGTGCTGCTGTATATGAGGGCTGGCACTTTGTCCCCCTATACTTGGTACTTTGATATATTGGGGTGGCAGTGTGCATTACCAGCACAGTGGGCCCTGCATGGATTTCCCTGTTTGGTTGATTATCAGAAAGCGGTGCTTCATTGTACACTGAGGATTCAATTCTGCCAAATCAGTATAAATACATAATTAGATGTGTTTTTACAGCCATTAAAGGAACGATAAAACAAAGGGGGGAAGAGTCTGTGCTAACTAAAAGAGCAGCAACCCTAGAAAGGGAATCCCTCAAGAAACCCTTTGAGAAACAGGAAAATACAAAAGGGGGTTAAGGGCTGCGCTTAGGACTAAGCAATAAATAAAAATAAAATCAGCAAATATTAATAAGTAAAATCAGGTTATAATAAAATAGACAGAGTTCATCCATCTATGAAAATTATAAGTTGCAACTTGCTCACTGATATATGGTGGTAAGGTTATAGTCCTCAGGTATTGATCCGTCAATATGGCAGATAGTCCATATATGTGGATATAAAAAAACAGAAGAAAAAGCTGCCAATGGTGAAATATTGTACGTCCAGATGTGGTATATAAATCAAGAGAAAGATATTTCACTCACATTTGTTGGAGCTTGAACCAGCTCTAGAAGAAAGGGCACTTAGTGGTTTAATCCCCACTATAGGATGTACTTGGATGGTTGGTCCGGCCGTCCGGCTTGAGATTCCTTCTGGTAGCTTTGATGTAGGCTAGGACCTACTCAGATGTATGAAGCTCTAGTGCTGAGGAGATAGGTCTGCCTCTCCGGTTTTGGATTTGTGGGTATCCACGGAATATATATATAAAACAGCAGATAGTGCTCTCAGTGTGAACAGTAAGATAATTAAATAAAATAAGTTATACTTACAAGAATAGAGCAGACAAATACTGCTCTATTGCCACAGCGCTTGTGGAATTATCCCCACCTAAGGATTTCTTTGGACGGGATGGCACTATGAGGTTTTTTTCAAAATGGTAAAATTTGCCATGCCCCAAACAATGTATTGAGCATATTATTTTATATTTAAATTGTGCTTGCAGGATTTCTGGGTTAGGACAGATTAGGAGAAAAACTATTTACAATCTTTTTCCCTTCAGATTAGAGGCAGTGCATGACAACAGGGATTTCTAATCTGGAGGGGGGGAAAATCAGGCAATCCACCAACAAATTTTTGGAACCTCCCCCAGATATTCTTTGGCATAATAACGTGCCTTCTACATACAAGCTCCCCAATTATTTGCCTGTGTCAGGCAGGAGAGGTAGTCAGGCTTACCCTTTGTTGCTTTCCGTGAAGCAAGGGGTGGGAGCTGCGGCTTGGGAGACACTGCTTCGTGCCGGGAAGTCAGGTTGGCCAGGTGGTAAGCATGCTACAGGTTCCTGACAGGTGGAACGCACGTCGGACGCCTGCGTTCCACAGATATTTCTACACTTCAGCTTACATACATGCTGGGAGTTCATGGCGGTGTAATGCACGTACAGGTTATGATGGGTTCCACCATGGAATCACAGCACGCATGCGCTGTGCGATATCAGTATTTCAGGCGCCAAACTATTTTTTTTTTATTTTTATTTTTCCGAATTTTGGTTTTCCGGAAGCTATATAACGAGCAACTACCTGTTTGCAAGGTGCACTTAGAATCTGTTGCAAGTGTGTTCTTACCTGTCCTCCAGCACACTTTGAGGCCATTGAGATAAAAACTTTTGCTTTTATCTTACACGTTTCCAGTCTCATTATTCCTTCGTTAGATTAAAAACATAAAAAATATTCCCTTTCCTTTTTTCTACAATATGTCAAATACTGAGGCTGTGGAGAAATCTTCAGAGAAAAGAAAATGTACTTCAATATCAAAACATTTTGTTTGTTCGTGTTTCCAACCCATGCCTGATCTGCACTAATTGTGCTAAAGAAGCTTCAGATGTCAGAGATGTTATCATTCTTATTCTATTTACAACAAACGTTTATTGACATGCAGTCTGCACAGGCCTCTGCTTCACATGATACATCGGTAAAATCACCTTCTAAAAAGGCAGAGAACATGGGAATTCTATGATTCAAGCACTGATGCCTCCTTTTCAAGATCCGTAGAAGATAGTTCTAGTGATTCTTCTGATGAGTTTTGTTTTCCAGAATAATTTATTGGAAATCGTGTTAAAGTACAGGTGCTGATGGGTGATCAGGAACAAATTAAGAGTAAAGGGAAAATATCGAAACGCTTCCTTTTCATCCACAATTAAAAGATTTTATTTTGAGGTACTATAAATTTCCAGAAAAACCTTTTTATATCAAAACACTTCAAAACTTTTTTTTTTTTTTTACAGGTTACAGAAGAACCTGAGTGTATATTAGAGAATATACCAGCGGTAGACGTCCCACTCCCAATTGCTCAATTGGGTAAAAATACCACGTTGCCCATTGGGGATGACATTGGTTTAAAAGATGCAATGAAAAAACGTATAGACTTCTTTTAAGAAGTTGTTTGTATCCTCAGCATCTCAATGTAAAGCTCTGATTGCAGGAACTTCAGTGGCCAAGGCAAAGATGCTATCTCCAGACGCCTTAGAGAAGATCTATGCGGTAGAGTTCAATGAAGATCCAGTGCAATTACTTCCAAACATGAAGATGGCATCAGATTTTTTTAGTTGAATCTTCAGCAGAAAGCCTGAAAATTTTGTCCAAATCTATAGGTCTAGCTACGGTGGCAAGAAGAGCAGTCTGGTTGAGAAGCAGGTCAGCAGATTTCAATCTTTTTGAATCAGGCAGACTGATGATCTGGTGAAGCAGTTGACGGAAGGCAAAAAATGCATTGCCTGAAGAAACCAGGAAAAAATGTTGGAATAAAAAATTGTTTAGGGACAGATCTACTTACAGTGGCTCCTTTCGGAGAAACATGTACAGAAGTCAACAAAAAAAGCCATTTGATTACAGAAGAAAAGAGAAATTCTCAGACAAAAAGAATAGAAATTTATGATGCCATACCTATAGACGGAAGACTCACACACTTTTTGGCAAAATGTCAACAGAGTACATCAGACAGACGAGTGCCATCTGTAATCAAAAATAGGCACCACTTAGAACTAGCAGGTATCCCAAGAAGAAAATGCTTTCGTTCAACAGTCCACCCTGCTACTGCAGAAAAAGCCCTGAGGAGAGAGGTATCAAAGTTGCGTAAAAAAGTCATAGAAAACATCCAGATAGAAGACAGGTTCTTTGGCACCTATTCAAGAATCTTTGTCATGAAACCAGAAGGTACATTCAGACCTTTTCTAGATCTCAAAACCGTTAAATTAATCATAAAAAAACATGTTTCGTATGGAAACGATAAATTCGACCACTCTCATTATCCAACATGGAAATTGGCTAATTTCTCTAGACTTGAAGGACGCATACTTGCACATTCCTGTAGCAGAAAAGAGCAAGAGGATTCCTAAGGTTCGCCATCAAATACCAAGATTTGATATTTCATTATCAGTTCAGAATGCTCCCTTTTGGCCTTTCATCAGCCCAAGAAGTGTTCACAAAAACACTAGTAGTCATTACTGCAGAATAAAGAGGCCTTTATGTGATCCCTTATTTAGACGACTGGTTTTTAACAGCCCATTCAAAAGAACTGTGTCAAGACCTCAGAACTGCTTCAGAATTAATAAGCCACGGATGGTAGATAAATTTGGAAAAATCTGAATTGGTTCCTACCCAAAGGATACAGTTTCTGGGTCTATTTATCGATTCAGTCAAAATTACTATCTTTCTTCCGGAAGAAAAAAGAAGAAAATTTCTCTGACTGTACAGAAACTCAAACATTTTTGCTCCATAAAAGAGGCAATAAGTTTGGGCCTTTTCACAGCCTCTATACTGGTAGTAAATTGGGCAAAGGCTAGAATGAGACCTCTTCAAAGGAACATAAGTAACCCTTTGGAACAGACATACAGTCTAGACTCCAGACAGTCTAATGAAACCTAACAGTCTCTCCCTGAAGAGTTTCCAGTGGTGGACCTTGTCACATTCCCTTCAGATAGGTCTTTCTTTTCAAATGAAGTTGTTCAAGATTATAATAGATGCCTCAAGTTACGGCTGCGGTGTTCACATGGAAGAAAAGACAAAACAAGGAATATAGATTTTACAAGATTTGAAAAGATCATCAAATTACAAGGAACTGAAAGCTATTTGGCTGGCTCATATCCCATTCCAGAAGAAGATCCAAGATCAGCATGTCCAGATCATGACGGACAATTAAACAGCAGTAGCATACATCAAGAAATGTTTGGAAAATCTATGCTCACAGATCATGCTATGGTTCGAATTACACCTTCTTTCAATATCACCGGTGCAGTGTGAATTTTGGCGACTAACAATTTTAGTCAAATTTAGGCAACAAACATTTTTGAGATTTTGGCGACTAAAACAATTCAGATGAGTAAAATACGACTAAAACCAAATAGAAATTTGCTGCCAAAATTAACACTGCACGGTGCAGATAAAAGGAGAGTACAACATCCTAACAGACAGGATCATTTTAAAATAAGCAGATTGGTCTTTTTCTACACCGATCTTCAGGCAACTAGCAGAAAAATTTGGTTCTCCAGAAATAGACCTTATGGCTTCAAGAGGAAACGGGAAAACAAAAAGTTTTGCTTCATTTAACCCATCAGACCGGCCAGAGGTAATAGATTCACTTTCTGTTCCATGGAACTTCAACCTAGCATACGTTTTTCCTCCAGTTCTCAGGATTCTACAGAAGATCAGGATGGAAGAAGTAAGGATAATTCTGCATTGGTAGCCAAGAAGGAGTTGATTCTTCATGCTCCTAAATGTACCCAATTATTATATTGGAAACTTCCTCTGTCAGTGTAAATGCTAAAACACTCCATGGTAACTCTTCAGACTCTACCGACGGCCTGGTTTCTGAATACCAAATATTGAAAGACAAAGGTTATTGATATTTTGATGTCTGCAAAGAAAGATTCCACGTCCAAGATTTATTCCAGAATTTGGTCTTTTAGGATTAAGTGAAAACCCCTTTATCTTTTTCCATTCCAAACATCCTGATTCTTACAACTGAACTTTGCAAACCGATTTAAACCTGTCGCACTCAAGGTCCAAGTTTCTGCCATCAGTTTCTTCATGTTTTGAATATTCTAGTTTCCAGAATTTTCTGTCACGTTTGGTTCCAAACATTTTGAGACTTCTCCACCGTGGGATGTTAATAAAGTTTTAACAGCTTTATGCAAATCTCCTTTTGAACCATCAACCTTTAGAAAAGACATCACTCCAGATTCCCACTTTCAAAACTTTTATTTTTGGTGGCAATTACCTCGGCAAAACAATTGGGTGAGCTTCAGCTCTGAATTCAGATTATCCTTTTTAAATTTTCCGTCAAGATAAAGTAGTTTGGGAGCTTGATTCATCTTTTATTCCCAAAGTTTGCTCAACAACTACAATCAAGAAGTTATCCTGCCAACTTTTTGCTTAGATTCTTCTAGGCCCTTGGAAGAAAAGTTTTTAATTGCATGAAACACACCATAAAATATGCAGCCTGTACCCACACTACAACACGCACAGCCTCCCCGCATACACTTAATACTGTATTAAATGCAAAACTTTCATGTACAATGTTCAATGTGTGCAGACTAGTGGAGAGACAGTAGGATGAAAACCGTATAGAAAGAGAGACTAAGGAAAAGGTGGAAAAGAGAGTTGAGGAATGTTACGGTTGCCTCCGGGTTAGCTGGAGGTTGGAGCGCTTGGATGTCCTGGTTCCCGAACTTGGAGAGTGAGGGCGCCGCTCCGGTCAGCATACAAAGGTATTCCTGTAAGTGTAGAACATCCCACTAGCTATAACAAAGCTAGGATACACTTTTCCCTACAACATGAGTCAAGGCTGCGAGTTGAGGGTAAAACGAACTTATTTAATGGCACTCATGCACGGTAATTTATGCAAGCTATCATGCCAGAGGACAGCCCCTCTGGACCTGATGATACACTGGACAATGCAGTGTCCCAACCAAGAATAAAGTGCATCTTTTGAAAACACTCCCCCCTACCCTGGAGATAATTGGTCCCGACGGTTACACTAACCTAATTATCTCCAAGTACATGAAAATACCACGTTTTATTACCCACATGAAAATAACATTAAAATACATAACTTTTATATTTTAATACTAAAATATCCCATTTGACTATTCTCTGGATAGCTCAGATCTGAGCGCACAAAATATACGAATTGCGCTCAGATCTCACGAATGGTGTGTAAGAGCCACGAAATTAAAGTCTGTTCATATAGTTTTTGGAAGGAAGGAACATACCTGTGCAGTGAATAGAAAGACACGTGAGAAGGTTGACATAGAATCTAGGGGGGGTGAAGCTATATGTTCTACAGTCTGCTCGGGGAGGGGATATAGAACATATAGCTTTGCAGTGAGTGTGTCTGTGTATGCTGGATATAGGCCTTCTCTGCAAGAATGGTGTCTGTGACAAACCGAACCTCGTCATGGGCTCCTAGAGGAGCCTGCTAGCAAGCCTCCTGCCCCAGGATTAGGGACCATGCAAAATACACTGAAAAAAGGCCTGGTTTGTGCAATTTGAAACATAGAAACACAGAATGCGACAGCAGATAACTACCATTCGGCCCATCTAGTCTGCCCAATTTTCTAAATATTAGTCCCTGGCCTTACCTTATAGTTAGGATAGCCTTATGTCTATCCCACGCATGCTTAAACTCCTTTACTGTGTTAACCTCTACCACTTCAGCTGGAAGGCTATTCCATGCATCCACTACCCTCTCAGTAAAGTAATACTTCCTGATATTATTTTTAAACCTTTGTCCCTCTAATTTAAGACTATGTACTCTTGTTGCGGTAGTTTTTCTTATTTTAAATATAGTCTCCTCCTTTACTGTGTTGATTCCCTTTATGTATTTAAATGTTTCTATCATATCCCCCCTGTCTCGTCTTTCCTCCAAGCTATACATGTTAAGATCCTTTAACCTTTCCTGGTAAGTTTTATCCCACACTCCATGAACCAGTTTAATAGCCCTTCTCTGAACCCTCTCTAAGGTATCAATTTCCTTCTGAAGATACGGTTTCAGTACTGCGTACAATACTCCAAGTGAGGTCTCACCAGTGTTCTGTACAATGGCATGAGCACTTCCCTCTTTCTACTGCTAATACCTCCTCCCTATACAACCAAGCATTCTGCTAGCATTTCCTGCTGCTCTATTACATTGTCTGCCTACCTTTTAAGTCATCAGAAATAATCACCCCTAAATCCCTTTCCTCAGATGTTGAGGTTAGGACTCTATCAAATATTCTGTACTCTGCCCTTGGGTTTTTACATCCAAGATGCATTATCTTGCACATATCCACGTTAAATGTCAGTTCTGACCATTTTTCTAATTTACCTAAATCATTTGCCATTTGGCTTATCCCTCCTGGAACATCAACCCTGTTACATATCTTAGTATCATCAGCAAAAAGACATACCTTACCATCAAGATCTTCTGCAATATCACTAATAAAAATATTAAAGAGAATGGGTCCAAGTACAGATCCCTGAGGTACCGAATATATTCCATTGACTGCAACCCTCTGTTGCCTGTCACTCAGACACTGCCTTACCCATTCAACAATATTGGAATCCAAACTTAAAGATTGCAGTTTATTTATAAGCCTTCTATGTGCAACAGTGTCAAAAGCATATTGAAATCTAGGTAAGCAATGTCTACTGCACCACCCTGATCTATTATTTTAGTTACCCAATCAAATAAATCAATAAGATTAGTTTGGCATGATCACCCTGAAGTAAACCCATGTTGTCTCTGATCTTGAAATCCTTGTGGTTTTAGATGTTCATCAATCCTATCCTTTAACATGGTTTCCATAACTTTCCCCAGTACTAAAGTAAGGCTTACTGGCCTATAGTTGCCCCACTTCTCCCTATTACCTTTCTTGTAAATGGGCACAACATTCGCTAACTTCCAATCTTCTGGGACTACTCCTGTTAACAATGATTGGTTAAATAAATCTGTTAATGGTTTTGCTAGTACACCACTAAGCTCTTTTAATAGCTTTGGGTGTATTCCATCAGGTCCCATTGACTTATTTGTCTTTACTTTTGACAGTTGAAATAGAACCTCTTCCTCTGTAAACTCACGTGTAATAAATGACTCATTTATCCTTTTTCTCAACTGAGGTCCCTTTCCTTCATTTTCATCTGTAAATACAGAACAAAAATATTCATTGAGGCAGTCAGCTAGAATGGACTCTTTTATCATCCTCTTTCTACATACCTCCTTCTTTTGTTTTTAATCTAACTAATCCTTGTTTACTTTTTTCTTTTCTCATTTATGTATCTAGTAAAAATGTTTTATCCCCCTTTTTTACTGTTCGTGCTTATTTCTTTTCTGTGTGTGTGATTTGAAGCTCTATAACTTGTTTAGCCTCTTTCTGCCTAATCTTATAGATCATTTTGTCTCCCTCACCTGGTTTTTTATATATTCCTAAATGCTAACTTTTTGTTTTTTAACTATTTTGCCACATTCATGAGTACCACAGTGGTTTCTTGAATTTTTTGCTTTTTACTGACAAGCAAGCCTAATGCAATTTTTTTGTTGCCTTCAATAGTGCAACTTTTAAATAATCCCATTTCTTTTGGACTCCATTTAAATTGCTCCAGTCTGATAATGACTCCTCTACACATATTCTAATTTTAGAAAAGTCTGTTTTTCTAAAGTCTAAAACTTTTGTTTTTGTGTGGTGTGACTCAGTCACTGTTCTTATATTAAACCACACTGACTGATCATCACTGGATCCTAAACTTTCACCTACAGTAATATCTGATACCAAATCTCCATTTGTTAACACTAAATCTAGTATGGTCTCTTTACGAGTTGGCTCCTCAACAACTTGTTTTAGAGACAATCCCAGTAGGGAGTTTAGAATATGTGTGCTCCTGGCACAAGTAGCTAATTTTTGTTTTCCAATTTACATCAGGAAGATTAAAGTCACCCATGATGATAACTTCCCCCTTCATTGTCATTTTAGCTATTTCCTCAACTAGTAGATTATCTAACTCTTCAATTTGTCCTGGGGGCCTATAAATCACACCTACACGAGTTACTGTGTGATTACCAAATTCTAACGTAGCCCAAACGGTCTCTATGTTTGCCTCACTAACTTTTATTAGGCTAGATTTTATGCTATCCTTCACATACAAGGCCATTTTGTGATGATTTGAATACTACTATTCCACATATTTTAAAATATTTTCAATCTGGTTTCGATAAAGGTTTCTGCGTCTGCACCCTTTAAGTCCACATTTGTCCTTGGTTCTCAACACATTATCCAAAAGTCCTTTTTAAATTCTTCAGGAAGTCTAATTAAAGTTCTTATTAGTAAGAATTACTTTCTTAATTGCTATCACTTCAGCTAAGAGAGTAGCTGAAATTCTGAACAATATTTAGTTTTTCATTAAGACTTAGTGATCCTACATTTAAAAGCTTCTTTTCGCTCTAAAGTATTAAGGAAAAATGACATCAACCAGACAATAGTACTACCTTTTGTCAAAATCCATGTTCACTGAAGGAAGTCAGACTATACTCATTGTATGTTTAAAGGGCTACTCAAACTTACCTGAACAGAGTAGTTTCCTTTTGCAGATCATTCCATCTTCTTATTGGCTTTAAAAGTCAAGCAAAAGGTAAAGCAGCATCTAAAGCCACTCTTGCCTGATTAAGGAAACCATTAACGAAAGACCATGCAAATTGCTGCAAGTCAAAGCAGACTTTACTCGTGTAATGGCGACCACATGGGCAGAGAAAGCGCATGCATCTCCAGAAGACCTCTGTAAGGTCACTATATGGTCGTCTCTCAACAAATGTCAGGCACTACAGGCAAACTGTGTTGCAAGCAGTTGTGATTTAACCCACCCATATTGGATTTTGCCAAATCTCTTTTGGTACTGCAGCTAAACGTAGGGAAAACAAGAAATGTTGCTTACTGTAAAAAAAAAAAAACAACAAAAAAAAATTCATAGTATTAGTGGCAGTACATATTTCCCTCGCTTTTCATTAAACTAATTTTTATTTTATTTTTGCAGTAAGCTGGTAATGTTCTGGTAAATTCATGTTACTATTGGTGGGCACTCTCGGAGTAAGGTATTTAAGGCATTTTTGAGAGTGGGGTGGATCTGTTTTTAAACTTTTTTTTTTTTTTGCAGGCTACCTGTTCTTATTGAGGAAAAACATCCCTTTTGGTATTGCCACTGATACTATACATACATATATACATATACACACATATATATACAAAAAAAAACAATTAAATAAAAATAAATAAAATTAAAATAATATAAATGCCCTCCCCTCACCCAGTTTAGACACACTACACAAACACACACACTACACACACACACACACACACTACACACACAACTACAGCTTATTGCATATGTTTTGGTGAGTAATATATATATTTGTGTGTGTATGAGTTTGTGTTTTAGGCTACTGTATAGCATAGATACGCTTAACATAAACAATATCTACATCGTGTGTGTATATATATTTTAAAATAAATTATAACTGTTTTGTCTGCTTTTTTTCAGTTCAAGGCAGGCTACGTTCTACTGTGTTTGGTCCTGTAAGAACTGTGGTTTCAGTAACAGTTTAAAAGCACTGACTTGCAAACAGTGCCACTCTGCTATGAACGAGCTGGAGCAGAGTAACCTTGCAGTTGGTAAGTAATTGGCATACCCGATTTAAAGTGTAAAATTATTAAAAGACCAGCTTTGAAAATGGCCACTGTTACTTTTGTCCTTTTTGTTTTTTCAGATGAAATGGCTTTAGATACATATTGTTTTACAGCTTCAGTGAAGTCAGTTGAAGTATTTAGTGATAGAAAGTAACTTGCATGCATGTTAAGTCCAATGCATTGCGTACGTGTTGCTTTTTACAAAATAATTTGAACTATTTTAGCTTCTTGCCTAGGGTGTAATTATTTTGCAAGCAAGAAATTTACTGAGACCTAAAATGTTAGTACATTTGTATTTTAAATTGTAATGTGATTATTTTCCATGGGATTAAGAACATGTGGCATATTGGATTCCCCAGCTGGAAAGGTAGAACAATACCAGAATTGTTTGCAACCACCCTGTTCTTCATGCTCCTACCACTAGAAATCCCCAGTTATTGTTCTATCTCATTTGGAGTTAGCAAATGAAACTGGCTTTCTTCTTTGGAATCAAAATCACAGATCTACCTCATCAGGCCCTATTCATAGAGTACACGATTTGCAAAAATAAAAGTAATCTTTATTACATTTAGTAAATGAAAACCTACCAGTAGGGGTCAATGTATACACCCCAAATACAAAATTCATGAAGATTGACAATGCAATAGTCACTTAATATACGATAGACCATAATAGAAGTTACATTTTAATATCGTTAGAAGTAAAATGCCAATGTCACCCAGTTTTTCGGCTAAATTATCCTTTTTTTTTTTTTTTTTATTCCAACACATTTGTTTGTACTACACGGCCAGATGGCTCTTTGTATCTGCGTAGTTACAAACAATGCCCTGTTGCTATTGCCATGCCAATCTTTAGGAGTTTTGTAAATTGGTTGTATACATTGACTCCTATTGACCTGGTATGTTTTATTTTACTAAATGTGAAATATATACATTTTTGCAATTGGTGTGATAAAATAGTTTTTTAAATTTTACAAGGCTACTTAGCCCCTTAAGGACCAAACTTCTGGAATAAAGGGGAATCATGACATGTCACACATCATGTGTCCTTAATAGTTAAAATCACCTTTACAAACCAATATGGGGATTCACATACACCATATGGCCTTATTGTGTTAACATTACAAATATTTATCAGTACCCCAATATATCCGTGGGTCTTACATTAATATTAACATTGATCGAAATGATAAAAATAGGAAAAAAATCTGCACTTGTACAATACTGATATAGTCCAAAATCAGCTCAATCGCCAAAAACGGAGCCTCTTAGTCCGATGTGGGGTAGGATAAAACAGGAAAAGAAAGTGTAGCGCCTGAAGTGTCCTTTAGGGAATGTATGTAATGACAAACAATCGAAAAACAAACAGGACTGAAAGTGTAGTAAGTTTAAAAGCTTCTCAAGAGAGTAAGGAAATTAAACATTGTACACTCACACTTTCAGGGGGTAAAGGAGTCTTGCTGCCTAGGTTGAGGTACATGGAATTCTACTTTGGAAGGATGACTGAGAGGCTGAATTCTCAGCCATCAGATCTTACACCCGGAAGGAAAACGGGATCTCAATCTGGAGTTGTTTGCATCTCTAAACAAATGCAGAATCCAGACAATAAACATGATGGCATATGTCCTCCGTGCCAGGCATCAGTTATTGGGCATTTTTTTTATTGTGTTGATGCCTTTGCATCAGTTACTTTGTTTGGCATAAAAGGTCTTACAAGCACTTGTTACTGTTTTCTCCTGCACCATATGATCAGTGCCCATCCAATTTTTTTATGCAATTCTATGCATCATGGCTTCTGTATACTGTCTCACACATTTTGGCTCTCATGTATTGTGACCACATTTCAATAAAAAACTAAATCTATGCTTTCTGACAACTTTCTTCTTCATGGCAACGATGAACAAGGCCTCTCCCTGTATTTTTCTTTAAGGTGCTAGTGCAGGGATTGGCAACTTTCGGCACTTTAGCTGTTTTGGACTACATCTCCCATAATGCTGTTACACCCATAATGCTGGCAAAGCATTATTTGGGTGTAGTCCAAAACATCTGGAGTACCAAAGGTTGCCTGTGCTATTGCATAGTAGTTTTGCTCCTGCCCAGGTTGTCTTGTTTCTATTCTGCTCATTTACTATCAGTTTTTCTTTCTGTCTGCTTGTCTAGAAGGTTAACGGAGGATTTCCATTGGGTGTATCAGGAAGGATGAATTTATCACATGGAATTCTGGGATTCATCTGCATCTCCATTTGGGGGATCCAATATCAAACCTGTTATGGCACTCGTGGTCCATGATCAAACTGATGAAAAAAATTCTATATTGTTAAACATTTTGTTTTTATTTTGTTTTATTTGTAGAGTACCTGTCATGACATACAACTTAATTTTTAATGATCAAAGAATTCCTAGCAAATGTCTAAAATTCTCTGAAATCATTGGTTAAAATACATCCCTTTCCCCCTCCTCTCATTTTAATCTGTGCTGAACCACAGAGAGATGAGAAGGTTGTGTTCTGCATGCCTGTTATCAAAGAGACCCTCCTGGGTGTCTCTCCTGCTTGAATTCAGCCCTAGTGAAAGCAATGTCAGCAAGTGGAAGTAGGGAGGAGGGGCTGGCTCTGTGTGAAAGCAACAGCAGGAGGAGAGAAACAGCCAGAATGATTTATCGCTTTGAACAGGCAAGCTTAGAATGTAGAGAGAACATATGCATTTTTATTTACATAAAGAAAACTTAAATCATTGGGGACTCTTACCCTATTATGGGAGCAAGTCTGTGATTCCCAAACAGGTGGTATGAGAGGTAAACATTAAAGCAAGTGTAACACAAACTGAAAACCTAACTGATGCTTTTAACAGAAGATAGGAGTTATGGAAATGAATATGACCTTTCAAAAATTTCAAGGAAAGAAACTCTTAATTGTATAACATGTCAAGCCAGATGGTTAACAAACTGCAAATCTGTACATGTCAGAACAGGCACACTTTAACATTTCTGGACTTACATTTTGGCAGAATACTCAGATTAACAATAGATTTAATTAAACCTGTTGCAGATTTTAAAGCATTAATTACATTAAAATTATAGTGTGGTTGTGTATCGTGGTAGCAGGAACAATTTGGTTTTTATGGTTCTTTCAGTGGTAGTTTGACTTGTTTCCCACATTGGGGCCTGAAATTGAGAATCTTCATAGAAATTATTATAAAAATTGAATAGTGGTGTTTATGGCAATGTAATGTTTGTTTAGATTAGGTGGCCTGTTTTTTTTTTGTTTTGGTTGATTTAAATTTTTTATGTTCTGATTGCAGAATGATTTTTATTTTATAACTGGTATTTATAGAGCACCAACATATTCTGCAGTGGTGTACAATTAGGGGAGAACGTACAATATACACAAACAAATACAAAAGGTAGAGAGGGCCCTGACCGTAAGTTGAGATCTAGCCTTCTAGACATCTTTTATGTCTATTCTTGCATTTTTGCTTTAAATTGGGATATAATGTGCTGAAATGTGTTTATCATAACAATCTGTAATATTTCTTCCAAACAGAAGCTTTTGAGTCCAGCAATTATGATACATCCTTTTTATCTGAAGGTGACTCCTATTACAACAATGCAATAAATAAAGAAGAGAAACCAACCAAAAGCAAAGTTGAAGATACCTTTCTTGTTGGCAGAGGAGATGAACTTTATTCAAATTTCCAGCCTATAAATAAACTTGTATCCAAAGTTAGTCCTCAAGAAATAGTATCGCTTAGAAATGATAAAGTTTTCGAGTCTCCGGAAGGAAAACCATATATGGATAAGTATATACAAAATTGTGATGGAACTTCCCAATCCCATCAGGTGATTTGTGAGACTTTAGGTCAGAAACTACCGTTAAATCCAACTGGAGACTCCATGTTTATGGAAGGGTCTTCAGGATTGCTAATGCAGAACATCAAGGAAAAAGAGGAGATGCATACGGAAGGTAAACCAGTAAGAGAATTTGTGCCCAGTTTTGATCATTTTGAGGATTCTGGAATTACAGAAGACCAGATGTTTGCAAGCAGTGAATTGTTTTTTGATGACAAAATAAGTTCTGCAGATGAGGAACCGAATAAATATTTTACTTGCACTAGTGAAGAACTCATTATTCTAGACAGTTCTTCTAGTGACCTAAATGATGATACTTCTTTGTCCATTAGGAGCGGAAGCTACTACAGTCTGCGCAGTAATTCCAGTTCACCCATTTTCATTGATGGCCAGACAGACCTAGAACTGAGTTACTTTGAAGAGGAAGACTTTCCAGATTATTCAAAGGTGATCAGAAATACGATCTCAAAAGCAGTCAATACTGATATGCCCACAGTAGACCCGCCTTGTCTCCCGCAATTAAAAACTGCACAAAGAAGAGATGTGTCCAGTAATACAGAACTCTCATGTCTGATAAGACATGAAAAAGGATGTCAGACCGATGGATTGGACACACAAGATCTAGTTGCAAATGCAGATATTTCAATTTCTGAACTTTTCTCCAATACTCAGGTAAGACTATGTGGAATGTCAATGCCCCTTTACCATGCTTTCAGGAAGCTTATGAAAGTTACATAACGTTCTATTTTCTAATTTGATGTGGTTTCATAGATGCAAGTTTTCACTATTATGTGGACTGCCAATACAGACATTTTTCATTCTGTATAGACAGATCAGCTTTAGTTTTTTTGTTTTGTAAAATATAATTAATTATATTAAGTAACAGTACACAATATCCTGCTAACTCATTCATTAAATAGCAACTTTAAAGCTCACAGATTGTAATAGTTTTATTTAAAAACACCCAATTTAGGCAAACATAATGGGGGCTTACTTACAGTGTATGATCATACATTGCATCAGTCTGCCACACTATCAATATACCCCATCACTGTTTAGTAGATGAGTGAGTGTGCTGGATCTTGTGCACTGTTACTTATTATAATGAATATTTTATGAAACACAAAATTAAAATGCAAATCGAAAACAGCAGAAAATTCAGCGTCCCCATGCAGAGCGTGGAGATGCTGAATGGCATTGCTGTCTACTGTGTCTCTGTCTACAGCACTGCCCCAGGAAGCACCTCCAGTGACCATCTGTGGAGTGGCCACTTGGAGGTGTCCCTAGGGAGCAATATAAGCACTGCCTTTTCTCTGAAAAGGCAGTGTTTGCATTAAAATGACTGAAGGCAATGATTATACTCACCATAACTACTACATAAAGCTGTAGTTCTGGTTGCAATAGTGTCCATTGAATCATTAATACAGCCACCACATTCTTCCTGCTTCTTACACTGAAATACCAGCTTAGAGTACTGGCTCTTTCAGAGATGGCTGAACATTATGGAGTAATGCAAGTTTTATTATTTTATTTAGCAGTCACGTTCTTGATTGATCTTCTATGCTGCCAGTTAGACTCCCCAATTTAGTTTTTTGTTTTTCCCAAGGAAAAATGAAAATGTCTGGAAGAATTTAAAAACTGAAGAGTAGGATCATTACATTGGGAACCTAAAATGCAGAGTACAGTCTGTCATTTATGTTCCCAATGTAATAAAACTTTCAATTTGTTACATATGGAATATAACATGCTAAATGTGTAAAAATTAGTTTGCGTGAAAGAAGAAAACAAAAAAATAAATCAAGTTTTAAAAAGCATTTTGTTAAATTATAACAAATGGACCTACAAAACCTGGATATGTTAAGAACATGTGAGCTCTAAGGAACCTCTTTTGCCAGTACATTACATAAAGCAACACCCCCTCCCCATGCACCCTTCCAGTGTCTTTTTACTTGCCTCTAAGTTTCTTTATCAGAGCCGTCAGAATCCTCCAAGTCGTCCACTTCCTGTGGGTGGACATGGGGCAGAGCCGACCGTGTTTAATTGGGTAGAATGGGAAGACCTTGCTGAGCACCTTCTCCAATGTAGCAGCAATAGTTACATTAACGCCTTAAGGATGGCGGGTGTGCTATGCCGTCCATTTTGGGGCGATCCTAAATGCCGGCAGGCATGGTACGTCCCCGCCATCCTTTGTACTTACCGGGTCCCTGACGATTGTCAGGATCCTAGGGTCTGCCTGGGAGCTTAGGCAGACCCCCCTCCGTCCAATCCGTTCCCCCAATGTGATTGAGGGGTCTTTGCGATCACATGTAGAGTAGGGGTACCTAAAAAGTAGATCACCAAATGTTGTAAAACTGCAGCTTCTATGATGTTTTGACATTCGAAAGGCATACAATATCTGGGTGTCTACCTCTATCTGGTCTAGAGTTTTGGACGATCATTCATGCTTTCAGGTTGTCCCCTGCTCTGCGAGACAATCGATTTTTGTCCACCACAGAGTATCAAAATGCAAAAGATGTCAGGCATGTCATGGGCTTTCCCTTATTACTTCTTATTCACATTGTAGTTTGGAGTCTTTCCGTTTGTCAGGAAAGTTCTGCAAGCAATTGCCTTTTCTGTGCCCTACATGTTTACGTAACTTGTGTCTGTGCTGCTTGGGTAAACCTCATCCCATATATAATGGATTCTCATGGACGATAACTACATTAACATTCTGCAGATTAATTTTAATCTGCGTGGTCGTGGTCCACGAGATCCCTTACCTGTTATTTCCCTGGTTGCTTATGCCTGATAGAAGTACAAAGGAATCTGGGTAGAAGAAAAACCTCTTTCCTGCTAGTTTCCTCTACCTACTCTCTAAATAGCTAACTGGGGATTTCCTGTGTGAGGAGCAAGAAGGATATGAGTCTTTCTTGGTTTGGTTCTACATCGCCAGGTTTGGGCAGGTGTTTACTAGAAGTTATGGATACTCATGAAATGTGAATGAAAATGTTTTGGGGGGTGAGAGGGATTATAAATTTAACTTTTATGTCATGTCACAGGTGTAATGTAAGGGACTACATGGTTTACAGAATGGTGTTGATGGGTGATTTTCTTGTATTCTAACAGTGTGTATTTTCTGTAAATATATATACATGGTTTTTCTTTTGTAGGCATTTGTAAATTCTAGAGAATGCTATAAAGATCAGTCCACAGGGTAAGTGCGTGTTTTGTTTTAATTTTGTTTTTCATGCATATAGAAATTTTTTTAAATGTGTACCTGAATGTACCTGCTTTATTTGCAGATACTAGTAAAAAAAAAAAAAATAAAAATATCCTAAAAAGTCCTGATATGTCAAGTACTGCCAAGCCTCAACAGCAAGCCAGTAACCAACCTCATGCTGATGATTTGCATTAACAATGAAACAGATGTCCATGAGTGGTTCACTGACTTTGCATCTTTTCCTAAGTAGTGTTTCAAAGCTGTTATATATAGCAAACACAAAGGAATCCATGTTTAAAATGGAATGAGGCACAGATGTGATTCTTTCTTGAACTAATTTGCGTATGCCCACCCAGAATCGTTTGCGGTAGTAACATCACTGCAAATTCGTTATTCCTGTGAGAAATGAGTCTTATGGCTTGACCAGTGTGCAGATATTTGTTTATGTATAACCAAGATGGCTGCACTCACCTGAACATGCATACATTATAGAGTGCTGCTGGGGCCAAAATATACAATCCAGCGCACTCGCTTATTCACTAAACAATTATTTCAAATCTTAGAGGTTGTAATAGTTTTATTTTAAAACACCTCACCTAGGCAAAAAATAATAATTGGGGTTTACTTACATTATAGGAACATATATTGCATTAGCCTGCCACAAAGTCAATATATAAATGTAACGGAGAGGTACCCACGGCTGGGTACCTCCACCAAGGACTGCTTCTCAGCTGGAACAGGGGACAAACCTCAGCACTCCTGTCCCTAGTCGTCGTGACTTGACTGGGGTCCTGGAGCCAAATGGGGGAACGTGCTCTATCCACTCCCAGGCACTGGACGACACTCGGTCCTGGGAGTTCTAGTGCTTATAAGGACTTTTTCGGATGAATCCTCCACACTGGAACAGTGATTAGCCCTCTCCCATCCATGTGACCAGACAACACATAGTTCTGGGTGTACAAGCTGGAATGTTTTAATCTGGCCAGAATAGCTGCTTTTATACAGTTTAGACACAAACATGCCCATAACACTCCGACACAACAGTTTAACCCCTCCCTCTGGACCTGAGAGGAGACTAGTTACAAGCAAACATCTAACATACTCCTGTACAAAACCCAATTATGTCCTGGAACAAAAAAACACACATTTCACAGACACCCCCAAAAGTACCTTTACACTACATGAAAACCCCACAAAGTCACATCCTCTGGTAGCCCCGATCTGGGTGACCAACATATCCAAAAACCATCCAGATTGGTTAAGGATTTTCATGAAGTCATAATTTTGACCAACCGTGTACACTGTCCTATGCCCAAAACAGTTCAAGTTTGGTAGTTTTTAAAAAAATAACTACCACCAAACGGAATCCATAGTTCTACCCTGGAGCTTGTTCACCTTGTTTGTGGGAACGTTTTCACCGAACAGTGCCCTTCTAAGTCGTATACAAATAAACGCGGTGTTAAATAAAAGTCCAGCGGTGTTGGAGAGTTTACGTGTCAGATTTTAGTTTCAGGATATAGATGCCCAAACACCGCTGCCTGCGTTCGCGGGAACAAGCAGGCCGCCACCTTGTAGTCGTTCATACGAAATTTCTGCACAGATTCCACACTTGAATTCAGAGCACAGAAAAAAAAATCCTGATTAACTCCTAACAACCAACAAGGATTAAAATGTAGATCGAAAATAGCTGCGAAAAAAACCTGCGAAATGCGTTCGCAGCAAATCTGTCAAACGGTCACTTGAAATAAAGAGAACAGAGACAGAATAGTAATGTAGGGAAAAAACGAACACAGAAAAACTTGCGAACAAGTATGTTCGCGAAACCAACAACCCAAAGTGAAACTACAGTACGTGGAAGGCTTGTGTGTTGAGGAGTAGAACGACCCAAAGGCCGAACCAGGAAGGAATACAAACCACCAAACACCTATTGGTTTTGAATAAGCGTTCGGTAATTTGAGGGTGGAAAACAGACGATAGACTGGAAGTCTCAACAACGCCACACTCCCCCCTTAAGGAGGACATGTGATGGCGGAAGAGTACCTGTGGAGTGGCGAGCGTAGCCGCAAGGAGAAACTGGGTAGTGGGGTACCAGTAAAAGGAGAACTGGCAGAAAGAGGAGGGATAGCATGAGTAGCTGCACAAACAATCCCCAAAGTCCATACCACTCCAAATAATAATAACCAGCGCCCCCACATCAGATAAACTCTTAACATAAATTCATATACAGTATGAAAAAACATGACAAGCTAGTAAATTAGGTGGACAGCGCTAAGAATTATTGTAATAAAATCATACATACACAGGTAGCAGCAGATTCCGCAATTATGTGTCTTAATCTTAAAAAAAGGAAATAAAAAGTACAATGATAGTGCAGTATGTTATGAATAATATGATGATAAAGATATATTCCAAAGGGGCACTCACATTTTCCAGAGCTTAAAAAGTTCTATTTTAGGAACCTGGACAGAACAATCCCCGTCTAAATATTTCTTTTTGCTGGTATCAGATTCCCAAGGTAGTGCGGTTCATCATATGAAAAAATAAGGATGTATACCAATGGTACAGTACATATGTAAAAGTAGGAAAAGTAAATAATATTTGACCTACTTACATTTGCTAGAGCAATGATCTGCTCTAGTGTATGCAACTTTAGGTGGAACAATCCCCACCTAGATTTGTTTTCGCTGTCCACCTAATTTACTAGCTTGTTTTGTTCTATTCACAAGGTAAAAGGAACTCGGTGAATAGCTGCTTTATTGGATAGAGAGCACTTATCACTTTTTTCACTAAATGAAAAAGCTTAAAGCAGAGCATGTAATCCCAAACATACTGCAACCATCTTTTTCATTTTTGGTTTGTTTCTGTCTTAACATAGTGATGCCATACTGTGACATTTCCCTCTACTAGAGCTTGCATGCTCTCCATTCATAATATAATGCAGTTCACTGGAGTGAGGTTCACTAGGAATGAATATAAGATGAATATGGTTCCTCTGTCTACCTAGTTGTTTGTTCTTATAGTTCTTGTATAGAATAATTTATAGACCTAATTCTTGCAATTGTTTTAAAATTCAAGTTACTAGCCAGTAAGACTTAAATCATGATTTTTTTTAAATGTAAAGACTCGTTATTGCTGATTTGTCATAATCTTTAATATTTGCACTCAGATGAAGATTTTATTTTTATAATTTTTATAGTTATGTCGAAACTGACTGTTATATATCATTAGAAAGACCTAGATAATACGGAAATTATTGCAAGGTGAACGGTCTCCAGTTCGATTTAACCATCAATCAAAATAATTCTCACCAGTATGGTCTCATGGGGGTTTATTGTGCCAGCAAACATGGTAAAGTCAATGTGTCTTTCTCAAGCCATAGTTTCAAGATACAAGGTATTGCAAAGGTGGTTACTTGCAATATACAAACAATCTGATGTCCACATCACCTTTGCTGTTATTATTGAATAACAGTTAAAGTTAAACCTTTTAATATCACAATTACAACATTTTACAATTTAGTATTCAAAAAACATATTGCCACATAACTAATCTCTATTTTATGCTTAATACCCTTTGGACTATAAAGTATCGTAAATGAGAAAGCTATATTTACTACAAGGAGAAAACTATATTTTAAGAATTGTTATTATTCGGAAACAATCAAGAATTATGGTGGGGGCAGAGCCTAACTACTAAAGGAGACTGTCGCATGGCCTCTGAGCTCTGGAACACCAGAGGAC
>OW240914.1:358243952-358310951 GCA_933207985.1 Pelobates cultripes
GCAGTCTGTGTGTGTGTGTGTGTGTACTCAGCAGTCTGTGTGTGTGTGTGTACTCAGCAGTCTGTGTGTGTGTGTACTCAGCAGTCTCTGTATTCAGCAGTCGTGTGTGTACTCAGCAGACTGTGTGTGTATGTATTGCATTTGTTGGAGATACTAATAAATATAAGCTTAATTTTATCTATTTATTTCATTATTTAAAATTTGTATCATTGAACTCTGTGTTCTTTTAAAACCAAAGTTATTAGTTCGGACAACAGTACGAGTTGTTTTTTTCTAAACTTAAACCTCAGTATTTGGGTTTAATTGCCGTGTTGGCACCTTAAGGAGAAAAAATGTTGGCATGTATTGCGGTTTGGGCACTCTGGCTCAAAAAGGTTCGCCATCACTGAGCTAGACCATTATCCTCTTCTACATACCTACCTTCCTTTTGTTTTTAATCTAACTAATCCTTGTTTTACTTTTCTCTTCTTATTTATGTATCTAAAAAATGTTTTATCCCCCTTTTTACTGACTGTGCTATTTGCTCTTCTGTGTGTGATTTGGAAGTTCTTATAACTTGCTTAGCCTCTTTCTGCCTAATCTTACAGATCATTTTGTCTTCCTCACTCTGGGTTTTTTTATAATTCCTAAATGCTAACTTTTAGTTTTTAACTATTTTGGCCACATCTGTGGCTTATATTGTTCGTGAACCGAACAGCCGCACGAACCACCCGGGTGCTTGTTTAGCCCAATTGATACTTTGTGGCAATTTCCACCGCAATGTTCTAGTCGTTCATCTGGGTGACCGCATTTCGTATCAACGACCACGAGGTGGCGGCCATCTTGTTCCCGCGAACGCAGGCAACGGTGTTTGGACATAAATCTCACGGAACTAAAATCGAACACAGAAACTCCTGAACATCGCTGGACTTCCATCATCGCCTGCGTTCGGTTCTATCCCACTTAGAAAGGCACTGTGTGGTGGAAACATTCCCATGAACAAGGGGAACAGGCTACACAAGTAATTTATGGATTCCTTTCGGTGTCTTATGTACTTTTGTGCTCCCGAAAGAGACTGACCGTTAGCCCTGATTTCCTGGAACTGTTTTGGGCATAGGACCATGTGCACGGTTGGTCAAAAATGTGACTTCCTCGAACCTCTGAACTGATCTGGGTGGTTTTTGGATATGTTGGTCACCCAGATCAGGAGATATGACTTTTGTGGGGTTTTCATGTGTTTTGGGGGCATTTTGTTTTTATTTTTGTTATATTGTATGTTCTTATACCTGATAATTAAATTTTATGTTTTGTGTGCTCAGGTAAATATCTCTCAGGCACAGGGGAGGAGTGTGTGGAATGTTTGCTTGTAAATAGTTCCCTCTCAGGTCCAGGGGGAATGCCCATGTAATATAATTTGGGAAACCCCTTGCATGGGGAGTTACATAAAAGGCCGTGTGTGGTTCCCATTAAACACATTCGTTTTATCCCTTCATGAAGTCTAGGCTCATGTTTGGGGTATTGGAGAGCTCTACTCACTACTCTGCTGGAAACAGTAGAGCTTTAAAGGATCACTATAGTGTCAGGAAAACAGAGCTGTTTTCCTGACACTATAGTGCCCTGAGGGTGCCCCCACCCTCAGGGTCCCCCTCCAGCGCCGGGCTCTCTCAATGCTTTCCTTTGGACGCTCTGCGTGATGGAGACGAAATTCGCCCCCAGCGTTGCAGATGCACCTCTAGTGGCTGTCCGAAAGACAGCCACTAGACGCTGGATTAACCCCAAATGTAAACATAGTTTCTCTGAAACTGTTATGTTTACATGTGAAGGGTTAAAACCGGAGGGACCTGGCACCTAGACCACTTCATTGAGCTGAAGTGGTCTGGGTGACTATAGTGTCCCTATAATCACTGCAGCACTTGGGATTCTGGAGACTACTAACGGATTTACTCAGCCGGTATATGTTCTATCAAACCTGTTTTCTCTACACATGTCGCTTTAACCCCTGTATCACAACTCAACTTTGAATTCTGTGTGTCGTCTTGCTCAGAAATGTTTCAGACTTGAGGAAGGGAGGTTCTCCCGAAAGCTTGCCATTAAAAAATTCTGTTAGTCCAGTAAAAAAGGTATTACAAGATACGACTTTTATCTGCTTTATACATCTACATCACTGGACTAATACGACTACTGTGTGTGTGTGTGTTGGAACCAGGAAACCCAGATTTGAATCTCTGTCAGACCACCTTACAAGTAAGTGTCCCTGGACAAGTAACCTTATTAGGGCCAGAAATATTTGGATACTGATACAAGATTGGTTATTTCGGCTGTTTACCAAAATAAATTAAAAGTTCAATAAAGAATATGGGCTTAAAGTGTAGTCCCTCAGCTTTAATTTGAGGATATTCACATCCAAATTGGAGGAAGGGTTTTAAGAAATCAGATCTTTACTTTATAGCCCCTCTTTTTCAAGGGACCAATAGTAATTGGACTGTTGACTCAAAATCTGTTTGATCGACAGGTGTGGGCTATTCCTTTGTTACGGTTCAATCCATTAATCAAGTATCAAGATTTGGAGTTGATTCCAGGTGTCATTCGCATTTCGAAGCTGTTGCTGTAAACCCCACAACATGCGGTCAAGGAAGCTCTCAGTGCAAGTGAAACAGGCCATCCTTAGGGTGCAAAAAATATATATAAAATACATCAGAGAGAGAGAGCAGAAATTTTAGGAGTGGCCAAATAAACACAGAGAAAAAGAAATAACGCACTGGTGAGCTCTGCAACACAAAAAGGTCGGAACGTCCACAGAAAACAACCGTGGTGGATGATCGTAGGATCCTTTCCATGGTAAAGGAAAAAAAGCCAAAAAAATGCCACCCCAAGCTCCCAGACAAATGCCTTGCTTGCCTGGTATTCTGGGACTTTCCACCTTACTGTGAGTGAGTGTAGCTGTCAGTGTGTGTGTCTTTCATTGAGAATGGGTGTGTCAGTGTGTGTTTGTCATTTTATGTGTATCTGAGTGTGTGCCTGTCAGTGAAAGTGTGTGTGTTGGTTAAACAGTGTGTGCTTATGACGGTATGTATGTGCCAATCACTGTGTATCTGTCAGTGAGTGTATATTAGTGCATGTATGAATGAGGGCATGTCTGTCAGTCAAAAAAAGTGGCCTTGACAAGAATTGGGAGGTCAGATGTAGATTTTGAGGGTGCCCGAATTTAGTTGTGCCTAGGGCAGCACAAATCCAAAACACACCACTGATGCATGGCTTCCTATGGCACTGGGTAAATAGTGTTTATTGATCATGTGACAGAAGCAGCCAGATGAATTCTGACATGTATCGAGATATATTGTCTGCTCAGATCCAGTTGATTGGACTGTGCTTCACTTTACAGACGGACAATGACTCAAAACGTACTGTGAAAGCAATCCGGGAGTTTTTTACGACAAACAAGTGGAATATTCTACAATAGCCGAGTCAATCACCTGATCTCAACTCGATCAAGCATGCACTTACTAAAGACAAAACAATGCAGGAAGACCCACGAACAAACAACAACCGAAGGCAGATGCAGTAAAGATCTGGCAAAGCATCACAGAGGAGGAAACCAGCATTTGGTGATGTCCATGCGTTCCAGACTTCAAACAGTCATTGCCTGCAAAGGATTCTCCACAAAGTATTAAAAATAAACATTTTATTTATGTTAATTTGTTTAATTTTATTTGAGCCCCTTTAATAAGGGGACAGTGTATGAAAATGGTTACAATACCTAAATGTTTCATGCAATATTTGTTCAACCCCTTGAATTAAAGCTGGCAGTCTGCACTTCAATTTCATCTCGGTTGTTTCATTCCAAATCCATTAAGGTGGTGTACACAGCCAATATTATGAAAATTGTGTCAGTGTCCAAATATTTCCAGACCTAACTAAATATCTCCTTTCTATAATTGTACAGCGGTGTGAAATATTTTGGCGCTAAATAGATGCTAATTGTGGCAGAACTACTACTCATTTGTACTTTTTCCCCCACATATTTCATGTTTTACCATCTTTCTGTTTGTGAGTACTACATATGAACAAAAGTCCATTCGCTTCCCGAATGGGGACCACCCTGTACCCCATTAGAATGTTCACACCAGTAACTTAAGTGTGAAACCACAAGGGAAGTAATTAATCAGTTTCCCCCGGGTGACCACCATTTTGTAGAACCGTACACGTGGCAGACAAAAGAATGGTGGCCATCTTGTCTCCCGAACGTGGGCAATTGGTACTTGGTCATCGAGTCACTGGAACTTTTTGGTTAGGCACTCGCGTTAACCCCGGTAAAACTTAGACCACTGCCCGTTCTGTTTCCCGACCACCTACATGAACGACGTTCGTGAGGTAGGAGCTACCGAACAGGGGGAGCATTCTTATAGCGTAATGAACCAATTCCCTTTGCTTTGTGTTCGCACAGGAACCTCACGAACTGAGACCGGCCAGAGCACCTATTTTCCTGGAACTGTTTTGGGCTTTCGTCTCGTGTCTGGCTGGTCAAAGTTTTATCTCAATGGCATTCCTGTTTCACTGTAACGATCTGAGTGATCTTTGGATATGTTGTACACTCAGATTGGAGCTATCAGGGAATGTACTTTTTGTGTGGTTCCTAAGTATAGTGGTGGAACTTTTGGGGTACTAAATATTTTGTTGGATTTTCTGTACCAGAGAGATAATGAGATTAGATACTTTTTCTCACCCAATTATCTCTCAGGCACAGATGATCCTTGGATTGAAACCCCTGTTTTCTTGTATTGTAAGCCCCATGTAGGGGACTGGGCATAAAAGTCTTGTGTGTTCCAATAAATCTGTTGACTTCCAGGACTATGTTTGGTCTGGTTACTGGGGGAATGGATGTCTGCCTGTGTGAATGGTTCCAGAGTGGCTGAAGAAAGGTAATAGCAGAGCTAACCAGTCAGGTTACCAGTGGTCCGCTACACTAATAAGTAAATTTGTGGGTTTTGGCAACCTTTTCACTAGGGATCGACCGATCTTGATTTTCTAGAGCCAATACCGATAATCTGTGAACTTTCAGGCTGATAGCCGATAACTTACCGATATTCTGTACATTTACCATTTTGAAAAAATAAACTATTTCTAAAGGTAAATGTACATGCCACATGTAGTGAATGCAGAGTGTGTTTGTATAGTGAATGCAGTGAGTGTTTGTGTAGTGTGTGTGTGTGTGTGTGTGTAGTGTGCGTACATTTACCATTTTGAAAAAATTAACTATTTCTAAAGGTAAATGCACAAAATGTACATGCCACATGTAGTGGATGCAGTGTGTTTAGACAGGGGAGGTGTGTGTGTGTGTGTATGTGTGTGTGTATATATATATGTACCGTATATACTCGAGTATAAGCAGAGTTTTTCAGCACATTTTTTGTGCTGAAAAACCCCAACTCGGCTTATACTCGAGTCAGTCTGTATTATGGCAATTTACATTGCCATAATACAGACTGGGGGCTGGCAGAGCTGTTACTTACCTCTCCTGTCAGCTCCCTCCTCCTCCGCGCCGGTCCGTGCAGCACCTCGGTCAGCTCCCAGTGTAAGTCTCGCGAGAGCCGCGGGGTCATAGTGCGGCTCTCGCGAGACTTACAGTGTGAGCTGAGAGAAGAGCTGCACGGACCGGCGCGGAGGAGGAGAGAGCTGACAGGAGCTGCAGGAGAGGTAAGTAACAGCTCTGCCAGCCCCCCTCCTCCCCCCACTGAACTGCCAATGCCACTGGGCCACCAGGGAAGGAGAGCCCCCCTCCCTGCCATGTATCAAGCAGGGAGGGGGGACAACAAATAAATAAATATAATAATATATTAATAATAATAAAAATAATAAAAAAAATAATATAACAAAAATTATTAAAATATTAATTAATATATAAATAATAATAAAAAATAATAAAAAATAAAAATAATATAACAAAAAAAATTAAAATAATATTATTATTTATTTTTTTTTATAAAAATGCCCACCCTCCCACCAAGGCTCTGCCACACACACACACACACACTGCATTCATGCACACACACTGCATTCATGCACACACACTGCATTCATGCACACACACTGCATTCATGCACACACACTGCACTCATGCACACACTGCATTCATGCACACACTGCATTCATGCACACACTGCACTCATGCACACACTGCACTCATGCACACACTGCACTCATGCACACACTGCACTCATGCACACACTGCACTCATACACACACTGCACTCATACACACACTGCACTCATACACACACTGCACTCATACACACGCTGCATCACACACACACGCTGCATCACACACACACGCTGCATCACACACACACTGCACTCATATACACACACTGCACTCATATACACACACTGCACTCATATACACATCCTGCATTTATGCACACACTGCGCACTCATACACACACTGCATTCATACACACACTGCATTCATCATATACACACACTGTAAATAAATATTCAATTAATATAATTTTTTTAGGATCTAATTTTATTTAGAAATTTACCAGTAGCTGCTGCATTTCCCACCCTAGTCTTATACTCGAGTCAATACGTTTTCCCAGTTTTTTGGGGTAAAATTAGGGGCCTCGGCTTATATTCGGGTCGGCTTATACTCGAGTATATACGGTATGTATATATATATATATATATATTGCAGAGTGTGTTTTTATAGTGAGTGTGTTTGTGTATAGTGAATGCAGTGTGTTTGTGTAATGTGTGTATAGTGAATGCAGTGAGTGTGTGTGTGTAGTGTGCGTACATTTACCATTTTGAAAAAATTTACTTTCTAAAGGTAAATGTACATGCCACATGTAGTGGATGCAGTGTGTTTAGACAGGGGAGGGGTGGGTGTGTGTGTGTGTGTGTGTATGTATGTATGTATATGTGTGTGTGTGTGTGTGTGTATGTATATATGTATGTATGTATATGTGTGTGTGTGTGTGTGTGTGTGTGTGTATGTATATATATATGTATGTATGTGTGTGTGTGTGTGTATGTATATATATATGTATGTATGTGTGTGTGTGTGTGTATATATATATATATTGAATGCAGACTGTAGTGTGTGTGTATATAATGAATGCAGACTGTAGTGTGTGTGTATATAATGAATGCAGACTGTGTGTTTGTGTAGTGTGTGTATATAATGCAGTTTGTGTAGTGTGTGTGTGTGTTTGTGTAGTGTGTGTATATAAGAGTGTGTGTTTGTGTAGTGTGTGTGTGTGTATAATGCAGAGTGTGTTTGTGTAGTGTGTGTATATAAGAGTGTGTGTTTGTGTAGTGTGTGTGTGTGTGTATAATGCAGAGTGTGTTTGTGTAGTGTGTGTATATAATGTAGTGTGTGTGCATATAATGCAGTGTTAATGGGTGAGATTACTTTAAAAGTAAACCTCTGTTTAGAGAATGAATAATGGCAAGGCTAAACCACTCTACTGGAAATAAAGAGACTCCACTAAAAAATCCCTTATGATGCAAAGTAGAAGAAAAATTAATATAATATCCAGGAATAGTAAATGCCTTAAAGATAATATTTAGTATTGTAAAATATAAATAAAATAGAAAATAAAATGAAAATAACGAAAAACAGTTGTGTCCAATATAAAATTCAAGTCTCTTTGCTGAACAGCTATATCATAATAGCTGTAAATGAAATAGATAAATAGTCTTTATAAATCTTTGTTTGTAAGCTAATTCAGTTCACTCCAGTTATAGATGAACTGGGATCTAGATACTGAATTAGTTATTTTGTATAGTACAATATATATGATCCTTATAATTGTAATATTGTATTTTGTACCAGAGAATAAATAATTAACTAACAGGCTTTATAAAGTAGCCATTAGTTATAATGCTTTACTCCTGATGATAGGAAATAAAGTGATGAAATAAAATAAGATCCAAGTGCTAATATAGAGAATTCTTCCAAGTATTAATGTAGTAAAAAAAAAATAGATTTATTGTAAGATGAACTTGAAATAAAAATTAAAAAGCAAAAAGGTTACACTCACATTAATTAAAAGTTACGCTGAATATGGAGCTAGAGGATGGTGTAAGCAGCTGAAAAAAATAGACTGTCCGATCATCAGATGTAAAGTGAATGATTTTCAAGCCGCGTGCGTTCCACCAGATTCTCCCTGTTGATTAAAAGTTTTACCGAATATGGAGCCAGAGGATGGTGTAAGCAGCTGAAAGAAAAAATAGACTGTCCGATCATCAGATGTGAAGTGTATAGTTTTCAAGCCGCGTGCGTTCCACCAGATTCTCCGTCTGCGTTCCAGATGCAAATCAGCAGTATTGCGGTAGATGCCGAAAAGCAGTGAAATGTCGTTCTGAATATAATGCAGTGTGTTTGTGTAGTGTGTGTGTAATGCAGAGTGTGTGTGTATAATGCAATTTGTGTAGTGTCTGTGTGTATAATGCAGTTTGTGTAGTGTGTGTGTGTATAATGCAGTGTGTTTGTGTAGTGTGTGTATAATGCAGTTTGTGTAGTGTGTGTGTATAATGCAGTGTGTTTGTGTAGTGTGTGTGTGTATAATGCAGTGTGTTTGTGTATAATGCAGTGTGTGTTTCTGAAGGGATGTAATTTGTATAAAATGGGGTGGGGGCATTTGTTTTATTTTTTTTATTCCACCCTCCCTGCTTGTTACCTGGCCAGGAAGGGGGCATATAGCATTCCCTGGTGGTCCAGGGAGCAGTGGGGGGCCCGCAGCAAACTCTTACTTCACTTCCCTTCAGCTCTCCTATGTAAATCTCACGGCCAGCGTGCGGCATGGAGCATTGCCATGGTAACCCGTGGCAACGCTCTGACGGCCGCAGGACTCATGAGATTTACACAGGGGAGCTGAAGGGAGCTGCTGCGGGCCCCTCCAGGCCCCTCCAGGACCGCTATTGCCGAAAATACCGAATATCGCCCGCTAATATCGGTAAAACTGATAATCGGTCGATCCCTACTTTTCACAAATTGTAACAATTGAGCTAAAATGAACTATTTGACTAATTTGAACTTTGTAAGAAAAAAAAAAAAAACTCTAATTGTACGAATTCTACGCACATCATGGTCTCCCTAACGGAATGGTTCCTGCTTTTGGTTGATTAAATTTAACGTGTCTGGACATGGGATGTAGGCTTCTGATTATATGGATAACTTCTTTTTTATTTTTTTATTTTTCTTTATTTAATAGAGGTTTATCAACGTGCATAATTAAAGCAATTAAACACTGAGTTTTTCCTGTGGACACGTTACGTAAAAATGTGAACATAACTTGGCATACATCTCATCCTCTGACACCTTTTCAATTTTTGATGTGATAAAAAAATATTCTTTGAAAGCTCCATCTGGCTGTGTGAAATTGCTAATTGGCCTGAAGGGAGTTGTGCAATCGTGATGCAATATCCACGCAGCCGTGGGAACCAGAGGTGCTTATTATACGTTCTTTAAACATGTGAATCTCACATTTTCACCTGCAGTGTGGGTCAATATCAGCCATATATTCTGAGACATTTCACATTAATTCTGCTGTCACAATCCATCCAATGGGATTAAGGTCTTTTTTTGAATTCTGTTTATTTTATTACATTATTTGGTGTGAAATAGTATATTTTTTTTTTTTTTTTGCAGACCGCTTCAATAACTTGGATTATTGGAGTTTATTTACCTGGTGGGATTTTCTTCAATCCCCTCTGAGCAGGGCTGGCTAGCAGGAGAAAGTTTTCAGGCTCTGAGTTCATGGAGCGATATACCAAGGCTTGTTCTGTAACTCCCGCTACACACCCAGAATGCTCTTTGCTATTCTATATGACGCTAATGTTATGGAGTGTGAGTGTAGTAATTGCGTCTGTCTCCAGTTCTTGTCTTTCCGTCTTGCAGGGAGACTGCGCATTTGGCCTTCACTATGAAGATGGGCGGAGAGTGGGGTGCACTAGAAGACGCCAGGTTGCACAATCTTCTTGTAAATGGTGGCTTACTTAGGTAAACGGCTGCAAGGTAGTATTAGAAGTGGGGGTTTCTTCATCACACTTTAACTGATGAAACAAATCTCCTCACTTGGTAAGTACAAGCAGAATGAACAGGGTAAGTAGCTTTATACTGTTCATTTGTGTGTACGAGATGTATAAGAGAATATGGTATTCACCGACAGGCAAATTGCGTTAACCCTTGTTATAAGTATCCCTAGAGAAGTAGTAATTGCATTAGTGACACTCTGTAACTACTATCACTACATGCAATTGAAATAGACTGATGCATATTGGATTGTGCAATGCGGCTGTTGTAAATTACCGGTGGTAGTGTCTGCACTGCTCACTAATCTTGTATATATTAATGGTGATCCATGCATTGTTGAAGCATTTAGCCATCGGGGCTTTAGGAAGATATCTTAGAAGGTAGATCCCCATAATGCATGTCCACCATTATGGATTTATGTATTTTATTTGTATGACACACTGTGTTTATGTACGGCACGGCTCTCTGGTGTTGCCCGATTAGTACATTGTTGCCCTTTGGGTTAATAAACATGTGGCGCTGATAAGGAACATGTTTTAAATACATTAGATGAGCTAGTAACTTCTGCTGCTGTGATAACGCTATGGTAAATTGTTGTAGGCGTACGCCCTGACACAATTACTGTTACAATTTATAACTTGCAAGGTGGAGCTTTAAACATGGTTTGGATTGAAGAATGACTACCATGGAGAAGAGTTTGTGGTGAGAAATGGTACAGATAGATAGCTTTGGGCTTCCCTAGTGCAGCTCTGTTTTGAAGCTGCCGGGTTCAGCTGATTTGATGTGAAATGGTAAATACTACCAGAAATTCTGTGTCTGAGAATAATGCAAGCTGAAAAAGGTCTTAATAGGAAGGATGAGTGAATTCTAGGTGATAACGTACAAGCTGTTTTTCTGTGAACGTCTGGGCAATGAGTCAGCGCATTGTGTCCTTGTAAAGGGATTAATCCCAGAATGTACAAATAGCGCTTGCTTCAAGCTCCTCGCAACCTGCTTAGTGTTTAAACTCTACCCGCTCTTGTCACTTTATCTGCTCCTCCCTCTGTGATTTAAGCTCAATGCTCCTGGTAACAATGTGCAAACTAATGTCAAATACAGACCTACATATACTGGTTTACAATGTTTCGTATATTTAAGAAAAATCTCCTTTAAATTTAAAGGTCCATAGTGCCAGGATTGGCTACTTTGACGGCAATATGGTGAGATTTTAATCATGACGTGCATGAAATTCTCCTTCAGAAACCACAAAAAGTTGTGAATTTTATTTTGTGTTAACTTTTATCGGTGAATAAAGTGTGGTACGGTGTGGTGGTTTTGCTAGCCTCCTGCTCGTCGCGCTGGGACTAACCTCCATTCTCTGTGTTTTATGTGCAGTATAAGTAGTACGCTGATGGACGTGGACAGCACAATATCCAGCGGGCGTTCAACTCCCGCCATGATACTCTGCCATGGGCTGCCTGCCTCTTCCAGTAAAAGCATTTCCTACAACTGCCTCTGGGACCAGTGTCAGACCTGTTTCTCCTCCAGCCCCGACCTTGCAGAACACATCCGATCCATTCACGTGGACGGGCAACGCGGTGGGGTAAGTTACTGCATGTTATAGATGTGTTTACTGTAACTCATTAGGATGATATGTAGAAAAGAGATGTCTAATTGTTACTTACACACCATATAAACATCAAGCTGCATATACATAGCTACAATTAAGGGTAAAATGCGCTTAAACCCCCCAAAAAGCAATTCAGTGCTTCAAAACACCCCAAAGTTTGTCACACTTAATAAACCTAATACAAACCACAAAAAAATAGGTAACGCGCAGACAATGATAGTAGTTGCCTCCTGTACAGTAAAAACCTATATGACCTGAAGAAATACCATGGTACAGTATGTATGTACAGAGGAGAATCAAGGAGAGGGTGTTGGAAAAACGTGCAATCTCTAGAGTCAATAAGTCGGCGTTAAACAGAAGCTTGTAGTTACACCTTGCTTCAGGTAAGTGTAGGTCCCAAGGAAAGCTGGCTGGTAACAGCATGAAATGATCAGAAACCAAAATAACATTTATTAGTAAGTACTTTAAAACAAAGTCAAGTAAAGCCTAAATATAGCAGCACAACGCGTTTCGACTGTTAGTCTTCTTCAGGTGAAAATGTACATTTAAAACCATATATGGTGTATATCCTTCCTACTAACCCTAATTGGAAACCCCATCCAAATTAAATTAATAAAGGGAACGTCTTTATTCCATATATGGAAACAGGAAGTAAGCCGTTCACAATATGGAAAATATTTGTATGTTTTGGAGATGTATGTCATTGCATGTGCCAAGATGGCGTCACGCTCATCGTTCATTATTGAGAAATCCTTTCCTGGGAAGAGGCTTTTCATCCAATTCGGAGATCCCGCCTCCTACCACCTCTACCAACATGGAGGTGCATACACATATGTTCCTCCTTAGGTCCGTTCGAAAACTTTCCAGAAATATGGAACTGACGTGGCTAAATACCTGCAAGTTCAGGCTTCACGTGTCTCTTCTGCTTTAATGTCCTACAACAACAGAGGTGACGTGAACACATGATGTCCGTGTCTCCGTAAATAAGTGTCACTTCTGGGTACAGTCCTTAAAGGGATGCTATATAGCCACCAGAACAACTACAGCTTCATGTAGTTGTTCTGGTGAGTATAATAGCTCCCTCGGCTAAAAATCGGCAATTTTGATGTCACCAAGGGGGCTGGGACAGCGCCGCCGGACCTGTGGAGAGCTGGAAATAAAGTGAGTTTTAACCCAATTTGAGGAGGCATTTCGTCAGCCGAACATGTGGCGGCAGCCATTTTAAATCCGCGAACAGCGGTGTTTGGTCATCGAGTGGCTGGAACTCAAAACGGACACTCGACTGGCCGAACACCGCTAAGACCTCCAGGGCTGCAGAATACACTGATGGAAACCCACGAACGGCCTGGCGTTCGGTAGGATGAATCCCACGAACTAGGGGATTCATCCGGTTACCGAATGCACTATGGGTGGTATAGCCTTTTGGGGCACGAATGGAGACCGACCGTAGGGATAGATTTCATGGAACTATTTTCGGCTACCTTACCTATGCGGTCGGTCAAAACTTTACCTTCCCATAACTCCCGAACCCCAGGTCTGATCTGGGTGATTTTTGAAAATGTTTCTCACCCAGATCAGGGCTACCAGGGGGTACCATATTTAAGGGTATATTCCACATATTTGGGCTACATCTGAAAAGTGTGGAAAAGTATGCCTTGTTTAATTGTATTAATTGCTAATCTAAGGGATGTGTGGGAGGTAACGTCTATGGGATTGGTTACTGTACTAATTGTGGTGAATCCCTCCCTTGCATGGGAGAATCTCATAAAAGCAGGAATGTTGCCATTAAAAGTTCAGTTCTACTCCTGATACTGTGTGTCGTCCAGTGATTGGGATATTATTGGATTGTAATGCTGATTGTGCTGGATATTCTCTTGGATTTATTACGTGTTCCTGCATCCTCTTAAAGTACTTGGTGGAGTTTAGCTGTGGGAAATCAGCTCTCCGCTACACCCCATACCAGCTGCCTGCCTTGCTGAATCGGGCTTAGAGTAAGATGGCTGCCACGGTCCTGCAGAACATGCGGCAATCGGCACCTAAAATCGTTGGCCCTTTTGGTGCGCCTCTCACAATGTCAGAGAAACTTGAGGCAAATTGAGTTTTTCTGGATGAAGCTTGAGCATCGTGCACAGCAACTGACACCTGCATCTAAGTCTGCTGGGGGAGCTCGGAGAGGAGGTGGAGGAAGACCGAAGAGACACCAACCGGGCACAGCTACTATCATTCTCATCTGTACTGTTGCAATTTGCCCTCCTAGGATGAGAGCCATTTGGGGTTCGACCCACCCCCCCTTAAGCCACCCACATCTGCGAAGTACCACTCGGCACCTCAGAAAGTGGCAACAGAGACCCTTCCGCAATCCCCCATTGGAGAAGGACTGCCTCGGAGAGACAGTCTGTGAAATTGTGTTGCAAGCTTTCAGACGAGCATGGGGCTGGAGCCTCACCTGGTCTCCTCTGCATGGCCCCCTTGGGACTAAAGGATATATCTGTCACTCCCCCCGCGCCTCCATACAGCGTGACTGCATCCAATCGATGCGGTCAATATGTTAAAAATAATAAAAACTTTCCTAAGGCAAGTCAGCTTGCCATTCAGCACTCTCGTGCAGTGATCCCCGACCAGTGTGGCGTTCTAATGAATGCTGGCCGCTGCGGTCCAAAGCAACTATGTAGCCCCGCTTCAGTCCTCAACAAAGATGGTGCCGTTGCGTGTGTGACGTAACCCAGGTGACGCGCACGCACGTTTTGGGGTCAAAGGCTATGTACAACCAATCAAAGCCTTAGGAGGGTTATTTAAACTCAAAATAGAATTTGGTCAGTGCCCTGTCGTGGTTTCCACTAGCTGGTTAACAGAGAGTGCGTACCATTCTTTATTTACGTTTAGTCCGGCCATTCTAAGGCCCGGTATACATTATACTTGTTCATTGTGTATTACATAGTTCTGCGTGTTGGGTCATATAGTAATCGTGACAATATCGAACCGAAACAGCTGACCAAGTACTTCTGTTTCTGTTAGAGAAGATATTTTTCACTTTATATATAGTTTTTCTTGGATGCTTACAGCCTTCATTAGGCTATTATTTATAATGATGTTTCCTATCCATATCCTACACTAAGTTTTACATCAAATCCCAAAATTTTTTGTTTTATTAATTTATGGGTTGCTTTTGATATATGAAAGGTTAGGACTGTGAGGCATTCGTTACGGTCTATCTGGATTTCCCTCTTCCATTTTGCCATATCTCGGGACTGAGTTGGGGTACACGCATTAAGCCCAGTGTCTGATATAATAGTACTTGTGTTATACGTGGCATACTCCTTTCCTGATATTAATCGCTATGTCTAACTTGCCTCCTGCCTCTACCCGCTTAGTTTCAGCTAATGTTTTAGAAATCTGTGTCTTTCCTGAATATATTCCACCATAAAATTAGGGCTGTGATGCCACACATCTATCCTATATGTATTCTGAACTGCCGGCTGTAGGGGCATTGTGGGCTTGTCTGTAATTATCTTTATGCACTGCAAAAATAAATAACATTAAAAAATCATTGGGACCTACACTTACCTGAAGCAAGGTGTAACTACAAGCTTCTGTTTAACACCTCCATAGTTTAAAGCCGACTTATTGGCTCTAGAGATTGCACGTTTTTCCAACACCCTCTGTACATACATACTGTACCATGATATTTCTTTGTCATACAGGTTTTTACTCTACAGGAGTAGAGTGCTTTTTTACCTTTATGTGGTTTGTATCAAGCTGCATATAATTAATTTCTAACCTTATTAATTAAAAATGAAGTTTCTTTGGAGGTATATGAAGTTTTGGCTTGTGATAGCTCTAGTAATTGCAGCTCTTACAATCCCTCAGCCCAGACTTAGCAATTTGTGCCAGCACATTCTTTTTTCCAAAGCCTTGCTGACCAGCCGCGCGTGCACACAGCTGTCCAGTCACATCACTCGGGGCCTTTGTGTATTAATCTGTGTATTTTAACTCTTGCAGTATTTTCGTTCCTTTCATTGTTATAGACTCTATGCACACCCCTCGTGCCTATCACAATACTTCTTTTCACTGCCGTCCATTACATACAGTCTGTCAGTGTCCGGTACAGTTTGTCCTTCACTTGCTTTTTTTGTGTTTTTGGTGAAGGTGTTCGTGTGCTTCTGGAAGGGATGTAAAGTCTATAACACGCCATCCACGAGTCAGAGCTGGCTGCAGAGACACATGTTAACACACAGCGGCGATAAACCCTTTAAGGTGATGTATTCATCTCTAGATCCTTACAAAATGGGCGATGATTTCCTGGATGAGTTGTCAAATTAAACGCCATTCCGTGTGACCCATGCAGGTCAATGAATGAGATATTAACTCTTCCGGTTTAATTTATAAAGTGTTGACAGAGTGATATATTGTATAAACAGGCGAGATAGTTTAGATGGTTAAGGTGCCAGCTATGTAAAACCCGTTTACATTTCCAAGGTAAAGACTCTATTCCCGACAGGATCAACACAGCTTTATAGCACTGAGTGCAGTGAATGGCCAGCAATGTGGTGTCAGTGTTCCAGGGGGCGATATGGCACTGAGTGCAATGAATGGCCAGTAGTGTGGTGTCAGTGTTCCAGGGGGCGATATGGCACTGAGTGCAGTGAATGTCTGGCGGTGTCTGTGTTCCAGGGGGCGATATGGCACTGAGTGCAGTGAATCTATGACTGTGTCAGTGTTCCAGGGGGTGATATGGCACTGAATGCAATGAATGGCCAGTAGTGTGGTGTCAGTGTTCCAGGGGGCGATATGGCACTGAGTGCAGTAAATGTCTGGCAGTATCGGTGTTCCGCAGGTGATATGACACTGAGTGCAGTGAATGTCTGGCTGTGTCGGTGTTCCGGGGTGTAATATGGCACTGAGTGCAATAAATGTCTGACTGTGCCTGTGTTCCGGGGGGCGATATGGCACTGAGTGCAGTGAATGTATGACGGTGTCAGTGTTCCAGGGGGCGATATGGCACTGAGTGCAGTGAATGTATGACGGTGTCAGTGTTCCAGGGGGCGATATGGCACTGAGTGCAGTGAATGTATGACTGTGTCAGTGTTCCAGGGGGCGGTATGGCACTGAGTGCAGTGAATGTATGACTGTGTCAGTGTTCCAGGGGGCGATATGGCACTGAGTGCAATGAATGGCCAGTAGTGTGGTGTCAGTGTTCCAGGGGGCGATATGGCACTGAGTGCAGTGAATGTATGACTGTGTCAGTGTTCCAGGGGGCGATATGGCACTGAGTGCAGTAAATGTCTGGCAGTATCGGTGTTCCGCAGGTGATATGACACTGAGTACAGTGAATGTCTGGCGGTGTCGGTGTTCCGGGGTGTAATATGGCACTGAGTGCAATAAATGTCTGGCTGTGTCTGTGTTCCAGGGGACGATATGGCACTGAGTGCAGTGAATGTATGACTGTGTCAGTGTTCCAGGGGCAATATGGCACTGAGTGCAGTGAATGTATGACTGTGTCAGTGTTCCAGGGGGCGATATGGCACTGAGTGCAGTGAATGTATGACTGTGTCAGTGTTCCAGGGGGCGGTATGGCACTGAGTGCAGTGAATGTATGACTGTGTCAGTGTTCCAGGGGGCGATATGGCACTGAGTGCAATGAATGGCCAGTAGTGTGGTGTCAGTGTTCCAGGGGGCGATATGGCACTGAGTGCAGTGAATGTATGACTGTGTCAGTGTTCCAGGGGGCGATATGGCACTGAGTGCAGTAAATGTCTGGCAGTATCGGTGTTCCGCAGGTGATATGACACTGAGTACAGTGAATGTCTGGCGGTGTCGGTGTTCCGGGGTGTAATATGGCACTGAGTGCAATAAATGTCTGGCTGTGTCTGTGTTCCAGGGGACGATATGGCACTGAGTGCAGTGAATGTATGACTGTGTCAGTGTTCCAGGGGCAATATGGCACTGAGTGCAGTGAATGTATGACTGTGTCAGTGTTCCAGGGGGCGATATGGCACTGAGTGCAGTGAATGTATGACTGTGTCAGTGTTCCAGGGGGCGATATGGCACTGAGTGCAATGAATGGCCAGTAGTGTGGTGTCAGTGTTCCAGGGGGCGATATGGCACTGAGTGCAATGAATGGCCAGTAGTGTGGTGTCAGTGTTCCAGGGGGCGATATGGCACTGAGTGCAATGAATGTCTGGCAGTGTCAATGTTCCAAGGGGTGATATGGCACTGAGTGCAATGAATTTCTGGCGGTGTCAGTGTTCCAGAGGGCAATATGGCACTGAGTGCAGTAAATGTCTGGCCGTGTCTGTGTTCCAGGGGCAATGTGGCACTGAGTGCAGTGAATGTCTGGCGGTGTCAGTGTTCCAGGGGGTAATATGGCACTGATTGCAATAAATGTCTGGCTGTGTCAATGTTCCAGAGGGCAATATGGCACTGAGTGCAGTGAATGTCTGGCGGTGTCGGTGTTCCAGGGGACGATATGGCACTGAGTGCAATAAATATCTGGCTGTGTCAGTGTTCCAGAGGGCAATATGGCACTGAGTGCAGTGAATGTCTGGCGGTGTCGGTGTTCCAGGGGACGATATGGCACTGAGTGCAGTAAATGTGTCTGTCGGTGTTCCGGGGGGTAAAATGGCACCGAGTGGAATGAATGGCCGGCAGTGTGGTGTCTGTGTTCCAGGGGGTGATATGGCACGAATGTCTGCCATTGTCAGTGTTCCAGGGCACACTGTTGCATTGAGTGCAATAAATGGCACAGTGTGGAGTCAGTGTTCCAGAGGGCGATATGGCACTGAGTGGAATGAATGGCCAGCAGAGTGGTGCCAGTGTTCCAGGGGGCAATATGGCACTGAGTGCAATAAATGGCAGACAATGTGGTGTCAGTGTTCCAGGGGGCGATATGGCACTGAGTGTAATGAATGGCCGGCAGAGTGATGTCAGCGTTCCATTGGGCGATATGGCTCTGAGTTTAATGAATGGCTGGCGGTATGTATTATTCCCTCAATCTTTGCTGTTCTTACCTTTGTAGTGTGTGGTGGGGGGCTGCAATGCCAGTTTTGCATCTCAAGGAGGATTAGCACGTCACGTCCCAACACACTTCAGCCAGCAGAACTCTTCCAAAGTGTCCTCTCATCCAAAATCCAAAGAGGAGTCACCATCCAAAGCTGGACTCAATAAAAGGAGGAAACTGAAGAACAAGAGGAAGCGTTCCTTGCGTAAGTACTTTCCATTAATCCAGCTCCCAGTGAGAAACCTTCCTCATGTAATACTAGAAGGATACTGTATGTACCAGATGTGTAGATGAGTGGATCCTGTATGTACCAGACGTGTAGATGAGTTGATCCCGTATGTATCAGGTGTGGTAGATGAGTGGATCCCGTATGTATCAGGTGCGGTAGATGAGTGGATCCCGTATGTATCAGGTGCGGTAGATGAGTGGATCCCGTATGTGTCAGGTGCGGTGGATGAGTGGATCCCGTATGTATCAGGCGCTGTGGATGAGTGGATCCCGTATGTGTCAGGTGCGGTGGATGAGTGGATCCCGTATGTGTCAGGTGCGGTGGATGAGTGGATCCCGTATGTGTCAGGTGCGGTGGATGAGTGGATCCCGTATGTGTCAGGTGCGGTGGATGAGTGGATCCCGTATGTGTCAGGCGCGGTGGATGAGTGGATCCCGTATGTGTCAGGCGCGGTGGATGAGTGGATGCAGTGATCCCGTATGTGTGCGATCCCGTGATGTGTGAGTGGATCCCGTATGTGTCAGGTGCGGGATGAGTGGATCCCGTATGTGTCAGGTGCGGTGGATGAGTGGATCCCGTATGTGTCAGGTGCGGTGGATGAGTGGATCCCGTATGTGTCAGGTGCGGTGGATGAGTGGATCCCGTATGTGTCAGGCGCGGTGGATGAGTGGATCCCGTATGTGTCAGGCGCGGTGGATGAGTGGATCCCGTATGTGTCAGGCGCGGTGGATGAGTGGATCCCGTATGTGTCAGGCGCGGTGGATGAGTGGGCCCCGTATGTGTCAGGCGCGGTGGATGAGTGGGCCCCGTATGTGTCAGGCGCGGTGGATGAGTGGGCCCCGTATGTGTCAGGCGTGGTAGATGAGTGGGCCCAGCATGTGCCAGGGGTGGTAGATGAGTGGGCTGTTGGATTTCATTGAGTGAGTCTATCTAGGCTGGTTGTGGTTAAATTGCTGATGTTTGATGTCCAATAACTAGTGCGTCTCTCTTTTTATCTCTTTCTGATCACCAACAGCGTCACTAGGATCCTCTCAATATTCTACTGCCACAGTACAGCTGAAAGGTAGATATCCCAGTCCTCCTAAAAGCCGCACAGTGTTACTAGCGCTCCTTCCCTGACAGCAGACAAGTAACATTGGAATTTCCAGGGGTGTGTTAGATTAAGGGAGGGGCTGTGCAGTGGTTTAAAGGGACACTACCATTGAACCTGCATCATTCCCACCCCGTACCAGTGTAGCTCTAAATCTCTCTGCCTCACTATCTCAACAGCAAGTAATGATGGGTGGGCAGTGGGCATCAATCGATGGCATACAAGAAGTAATGATGGGTGGGCAGTGGGTATCGATCAGTGGCATACAAGAAGTAATGATGGGTGGGCAGTGGGTATCGATCGATGGCATACAACAAGTAATGATGGGTGGGCAGTGGGTATCGATCGATGGCATACAACACGTAATGATGGGTGGGCAGTGGGTATCGATCGATGGCATACAACACGTAATGATGGCTGGGCAGTGGGTATCGATCGATGGCATACAACAAGTAATGATGGGTGGGCAGTGGGCATTGATCGATGGCATACACTGATGCCTCCTTTTTGGGCCATACTTGTGACTCCATACTAGAGTGTCACAAAATGGCCACCAGTCATTGGGAATAAAATGTTATTACATTGTTAGTGGTGTATTGCTGTTTTGTATTGGTAGTGTCCCTTTAATATGTTTCTATTGCAAATAAAGTGAGTTTGTTCTGTAAGAGTTAAATCTTAAGGACAAAATTGTGATAAAAAGCGTTAACCTCATTGTTCCCAGGCAGATTTTTGGGCTAAACTGGGTATGTTTCGTAGTGTTTTATTTTGAATTGAGAAAGTTCTCAGAGTGGAATTTTCAGGGGTTCTGTCGTGCTTGTCGCTACATTAGAGGGAATAAACCATGAAACGCTGTGCCAGACGCGGTTTACCATGCTGAACTGTACTCGGCCTACAGGAAATGCAATACCTTGCTGTGTTGATGCTTTGTATCTTTCTCCTCTGTAGATGGATTTCCTTTGAAGAAACTCTAATTTATCTTTTAATTTAACAAGATGCTTTATTGCTTTCGGGTAGCGATACTTGCTAGTGTCACATTATTTGTTACTGATGATCTTTCATGAGTGAAACTCCTGCACAACCTCTGAAACGTTCTTTATGTTCAGTTTTCTGTCGAGATAAGCCTTTAATACAATGTCTCTCTTCAGTTTCTTCACATTTAGACTTTTTCTCAGATAACCATGGTTTCGAAGGGCGGGCAGCCAGCCCAAAAGGTAGATCACCAGATTTTTTTTTTTTTTTTTTTTTTAAACTACAACCCCCATGATGCTTTGCATGTGTTTAGAATGACAAAGCATCATGGAAGCTGTAGTTGGAAAATATCTGTGGATCTACCTTTTGGGCACCCCTGGTCTACATGACTGGTGGAAGGGGGAGTGCGCATAATTTTTCAGTCTACGCAACCATGGCTGATGGCGAGACAGATGTTCTTGGTCTGTGCTGTTATGGCCTAGAGGTTGTGGGTGCAGCCAGATGTTCTTGGTCTGTACTGCATTGGCCTGGAGGGTTTGGGGGGAGCAGCCAGATGTTCTCGGTCTGTGCTACATTGGCCTGGAGGGTGTGGGTGAGCAGACGGATTTTCTCGGTTTATGCCGTCTTGTCCTGGATAGTGGGGGAGCAGCCAGATGTTCTCAATCTATGCAGCCTTAGCCTAAAAAGTGGAGGGAGAGGCCATGGAATGGGTGAACCAAGATGTTCTTGGTCTATGCAACCTGTGCCTGGAGGCTAAGGGGATGGGGTGGTAAATAATCTATGCAGCTTTGGCCTGGATGGTGGAGGGAGCAGCCAGATGTTTTCGATCTATGCAGCCATGGCAGGTGTGGACCTGATGTTCTCTGTCTATGCAACCTTTGCTTGGATGAAGTTCTCGATCTATGCAACCTTTGCTTGGATGAAGTTCTCGATCTATGCAGCCATAGCAGGGATGAACCAGATGTTTTTGGTCCATGCAGCCGTTTCTTTGGAATCTCTTTGGTTTTCACTTGCCACTTGCTCTGTGGCTGCAGGGAATTAGCCTTTTGGATTTGTAGCATACTGTGTTTTAACATACCATGCCTTGCAAAGATCCTTGACCAGTTCTCACAATTTACCGAAAACCAGTCTATATACACTTAAACTCAAAAATAACAAACTTAACAATGGATTTATATTTAAAAACTAAAATGTACAGTTTGAAAAAATATTCAACACCTCTACTATGGAAGCTTTAATGTTTACACAGTTGAAAATATAAATGCTGATGGCAATACATTAACCTAACAATTGGCCTCGACATGTGAGACATTAACAAGTATTTCCTGGATAAAGATCCTATTCCGGATAAGAGTCAGGCAGCAGATCTGAAAGAAAGCTTTGACATTAAAGAGCATTGTACAGCGGTAAGAAGTAGCGTACTCAAACTGGGTATAACGCTATGAGCACTGTTGGATCAAATACTTGGTAACCAATCAGTGTGCTATCCCTAAGAATGCTGGAATAGTTCATTGGGCATGCTGACTGATTTACACATGTGCGGTGCAACATCCTGACAGAGGAAGAATATAGGGAGTCTGATCGTGCAGTGCAGGTTCCGTGGTTGGTTTTCACTCTCTTGCTGCTGCACCCTGATGCCCTGTCATTAGTTAACTGATCTGAAATGGAGATGTCCAACGCTGCAATCTGGCCAAGTTTATAAACATTTATTATATCGTTTTCAAAGCCTTTTTTTTTTTCTTTATTTTGGTTAATACATTTCTTTAAAAATGTTTGCTGGTTTAAAAAGAAAAAAAAAATGTGATGCATGTCCCTTTAAGGAGCTGCAGAGGGCCTTGTATGAAACGGGCCTGTAAAGGACTCTATGACAAGATGACTGGTGGGTGCTAAAAAACCTTGTAATGACTTGGCTAAGACGTGGAAAAGGTTTTGTGGTCGGATGAGATTAAGGTAAAGCTTTATTGCCACAATTGAAACACTGCTCATACCTCCCTAAACACTATCCGTACAGTGAAGTATGGTATTGGTAGCATTGTGCTGTGGGAGGAAGAATTGATAGAAAAAAAATACAGGTGCATCTTTAGCTAAAAGGCCAAAGATTGTGAGAAAGTCCACCTTTTAGTAGTACAACGATCCCAAAAGAGCAACAACCGGAATGTCTTGCTGGCAAAGTCCTGATCTTCATCCTGTTGAGAATCTGCATCACTATTTACAAATTGCAGTTTCCCAGCACCCCCAGCCAACCTGAACCACCTACTGTAATCTACCACAATGAGTGGGCAACGCTGGGAGATATTAAACCTGTTACAACACCAAATTGCAGTCTCCCAGCACCTCCAGCCAACCCGAACCACCTACTGTAATCTACCACGATGAGTGGGCAACACTGGGAGATATTAAACCTGTTACCACACCAAATTGCAGTCTCCCAGCACCTCCAGCCAACCCGAACCACCTACTGTAATCTACCACGATGAGTGGGCAACACTGGGAGATATTAAACCTGTTACAACACCAAATTGCAGTCTCCCAGCACCTCCAGCCAACCCGAACCTCCTACAGTAATCTACCACAATGAGTGAGCAACGCTGGGAGATATTAAACCTGTTACAACACCAAATTGCAGTCTCCCAGCACCCCCAGCCAATCCGAACCTCCTACAGTAATCTACCACAATGAGTGGGCAACGCTGGGAGATATTAAACCTGTTACAACACCAAATTGCAGTCTCCCAGCACCCCCAGCCAATCCGAACCTCCTACTGTAATCTACCACAATGAGTGGGCAACGCTGGGAGATATTAAACCTGTTACCACACCAAATTGCAGTCTCCCAGCACCTCCAGCCAACCCGAACCACCTACTGTAATCTACCACGATGAGTGGGCAACTAACGTGAGGAGGCTTGAATACTTATGCAACCGGCAAACTTTACTTCTACTAAAAAAGACTACGTTTTGGGTTTAAAATGTACTCGTATTATTGGATTTGCAATAAAAATATTGTATCATTTGTAATGCAGAAACAAATGATCTGTTTGTGGGGTCTGAATACCTTTGCAAGGCACTGTAGCTGAATACTGACCATTTGTATGTTACAAACCTTGATTCATTACTGGTGCAGCCCCTGTGACTGAAGAGACTGCCCACTTCAGACTTACATTTCTACTTCTTTGTCTTGTGACCTGCTGTGAAGGTGGGATCCAGCATTTTGTCAGAGTTGGGGAAGGTTTCCCACTGTGGTGTATTGTTTCGATACACACATTATAGACATTTTCATACTGCAATTGGCTGCCTTGTTTTTTTACTCGGTAGTTAATTCATTTTATAGGTCTCCTGGTATTTGGCGGAGGGGATTATCACCCCTCCTCAGATTCCATGATGCCATCAGGTTTGTCATGGCATTTTTGGGTGAGCAAAAGGTAACTTCACTGCTGTCCTTTGGTTAACAATAATATTTGGCTGCAGCTCGAATCCTCTGCAAATCTCTTCCGGTGGATCCCAATTTCTCCAGAAAAGTGAGTTATGTCCATCATTGCCAAACTGGGTTCACTCTCAACAGGGCGTCCTTTTTCTAAACATTTAGTACAACTTGCACGTGACTTTTTAAAGATCCCGCCTGGCAAATATTACATGGGAGATAGGAGAATCTAAGACCTGAGGATTCTCCTACATTTTCCTGGTTAATTTAAACTGGCGCTTGCTATGGGTAGTAAATTCTTTGCCACGTGCTACTCAAGGTCCACAGATTGCTGGTCTGAGCAATACACCGTTAACCAGCTGGTGTGCAACCTTTATCATATTGTGAAGGGCCACGGTCCGGCTCCTGTCCATTTACAATCCCTAACTGTGTATATTTTGGAAAATTGTGCTCATTTTATTTCTCGTGTCTTAATCTTATTGATAAATTCTTACTGATTATGTTTTACTGCTATATGTAATTGATGTTTCAGTCCGTTTATTGGAAATCTGCAATTTTCAGAAAGTGTATCTATAAGCGCGTAGGGTTCATGCGTATTCATGATGTGAATGTTGTTAGCAGACTGTTATACCTGTCATATTAACTCATTCATTTGCTTCACGTGACTCCTCCATTTCCAGATATTGACTTTTTTCCCCTTCTGTTTTTGCTGCGTTGCTTTCCAGCCAGACCACATGATTTTTTTGATGCGCAAACGCTGGATGCCATAAGACACCGCGCCATCTGTTTCAATCTTTCTGCTCAGATTGAAAGCTTGGGGAATGGACACAGCGTTGTCTTTCACAGCACGGTAAGTAGACTTTATCCCACAAAACAGTCTCCTTTTTACTGTCCCCATAAGCTGTAAGCTCAGCATCCTGACATCACCTGGAGGGAATTGGATCTCACATCTTTGATTTAGTCTGTGTGTGGGCCTGCATTTAGACTACATCCTTTCCCTCAGGCATTTAAATCCAGAGCTTTATGTATCTCTTACCTGGTTTCCTTTAAAGGAATACCCCAGGCCCTCCGAAACTTAATCTAAATAGTTATTTTGCTGCCAAGAGGCCGCCGGGCACATTCTTACCTTCAAGGGTTAAACTATTTTCACAAGGTTTAAACCCAAAGTTGCCTCCAGCACCGATCACAGCACCCTGTTCCCTGACGGTGTCAGATTTTGGAAACCTAGCGTGCTGCCATGCAAGGGGCGCCTCTGATTCAGCTGACGCTCATAGCCAATCAGTGAATTCAACTGATTTGAAAAGGTATGTTTCTTTCCTCGGCAGTTCTGTGAATGGAGAGACACGGATTGGCTGAGGTTTATATTCTTAATGCTCTACTGTTCCTTTAAGGTGTGTGTGAATTATGTGTAACTCAATAGGTCTATAAAATCCTGTCTGACTTCTCCAAGAATTTCTAAAAAAAAAAAACAAACCTTTTTGCATTTGTCAGTCTGCTTCAGTCGCTCCTCACCACTACCATCACTATAACAAGCAATCACTTCTTTCAAGTCCAGTTTAAGGGATTGTCTGAATAGAATGGGGTTGATCACGCTTGAAATCGGCACTTTTATAAAATCAGTTAACCCGTTCAGCAAGCTGGATATTCTTTACAAGTAAACAACGCATCAGATCAAACATTGCTTCTATTTAATACGCTTTCCAAACGATTAACTACAATAAATCCCATAGACTTTAATGGTGACTTCTGTAGCTAATTCAGGTGAAAGTTGATCTAACTGCATAGAATCGCTTGGAAAGATTACTAAATCCGGGCCATGGTTAGAACAGTTTGTAAGGGCCTTTTCAGGGTTCGCTGTCAATAGTCCCGAGAGAAGGCAAAACCCCCACTCTGCCTTTCTAACACAGTCTTGTCGTGTTTCCTGCATTGAACACAAAAATGTCTTTGTGGATTAATGGTGAATGTTATTTGCAGGTGATTGCGAAACGGAAAGAGGATACAGGGAAGATAAAAGTCTTACTACACTGGACACCTGAGGACATGTAAGTCATTTCATGGTTAATTCATTAATCTGTCCTCCTATCCCTGGGTAACGATCCTATACAGTGATATTTACTGAGATCTCTTATCCTATCCCTGGGTAACTATCCTATACAGTGATATTTACTGAGATCTCTCATCCTATCCCTGGGTAACGATCCTATACGGTGATATTTAGTGAGATCTCTCCTCCTATCCCTGGGTAACGATCCTATACGGTGATATTTACGGAGATCTCTCATCCTATCCCTGGGTAACGATCCTATACAGTGATATTTACGGAGATCTCTCCTCCTATCCCTGGGTAACGATCCTATACAGTGATATTTACTGAGATCTCTCCTCCTATCCCTGGGTAACGATCCTATACAGTGATCTCTTATCCTATCCCTGGGTAACGATCCTATACTGTGATATTTACTGAGATCTCTCATCCTATACAGTGATATTTACTGAGATCTCTCATCCTATCCCTGGGTAACGATCCTATACAGTGATATTTACGGAGATCTCTCCTCCTATCCCTGGGTAACGATCCTATACAGTGATATTTACTGAGATCTCTCATCCTATCCCTTGGTAACGATCCTATACAGTTATATTTACGGAGATCTCTCATCCTATCCCTTGGTAACGATCCTATACAGTTATATTTACGGAGATCTCTCATCCTATCCCTTGGTAACGATCCTATACTGTGATATTTACTGAGATCTCTTATCCTATCCCTGGGTAACAATCCTATACTGTGATATTTACGGAGATCTCTCCTCCTATCCCTGGGTAACGATCCTATACAGGGATATTTACTGAGATCTCTTATCCTATCCCTGGGTAACGATCCTATACAGTGATATTTACTGAGATCTCTCATCCTATCCCTGGGTAACGATCCTATACAGTGATATTTACTGAGACCTCTCATCCTATCCCTGGGTAACGATCTTATACAGTGATATTTACTGAGATCTCTCATCCTATCCCTGGGTAACGATCCTATACTGTGATATTTACTGAGATCTCTCATCCTATCCCTGGGTAACGATCCTATACAGTGATATTTACTGAGATCTCTCCTCCTTTCCCTGGGTAACGATCCTATACAGTGATATTTACTGAGATCTCTTATCCTATCCCTGGGTAACGATCCTATACAGTGATATTTACTGAGATCTCTTATCCTATCCCTGGGTAACGATCCTATACAGTGATATTTACTGAGATCTCTCATCCTATCTCTTGGTAACGATCCTATACAGTGATATTTACTGAGATCTCTCATCCTATCTGTTGGTAACGATCCTATACAGTGATATTTACTGAGATCTCTCATCCTATCCCTGGGTTACGATCCTATACAGTGATATTTACTGAGATCTCTCCTCCTTTCCCTGGGTAACGATCCTATACAGTTATATATACTGAGATCTCTCCTCCTTTCCCTGGGTAACGATCCTATACAGTGATATTTACTGAGATCTCTCATCCTATTCCTGGGTAACGATCCTATACAGTGATATTTACTGAGATCTCTCCTCCTATCCCTGGGTAACGATCCTATACAGTGATATTTACTGAGATCTCTCATCCTATCCCTTGGTAACGATCCTATACAGTGATATTTACGGAGATCTCTCATCCTATCCCTTGGTAACGATCCTATACAGTGATATTTACGGAGATCTCTCATCCTATCCCTGGGTAACGATCCTATACAGTGATATTTACTGAGATCTCTCCTCCTATCCCTGGGTAACGATCCTATACAGGGATATTTACTGAGATCTCTTATCCTATCCCTGGGTAACGATCCTATACAGGGATATTTACTGAGATCTCTTATCCTATCCCTGGGTAACGATACAGTGATATTTACTGAGATCTCTCATCCTATCCCTGGGTAACGATCCTATACAGTGATATTTACTGAGATCTCTACTCCTATCCCTGGGTAACGATCCTATACAGTGATATTTACTGAGATCTCTCCTCCTATCCCTGGGTAACGATCCTATACAGTGATATTTACTGAGATCTCTCCTCCTATCCCTGGGTAACGATCCTATACAGTGATATTTACTGAGATCTCTCCTCCTATCCCTGGGTAACGATCCTATACAGTGATATTTACTGAGATCTCTCCTCCTATCCCTGGGTAACGATCCTATACAGTGATATTTACTGAGATCTCTCCTCCTATCCCTGGGTAACGATCCTATACAGTGATATTTACTGAGATCTCTCCTCCTATCCCTGGGTAACGGTCCTATACAGTGATATTTACTGAGATCTCTCCTCCTATCCCTGGGTAACGATCCTATACAGTGATATTTACTGAGATCTCTCCTCCTATCCCTGGGTAACGATCCTATACAGTGATATTTACTGAGACCTTCCTCATCCTATCCCTGCACCATCTTGCTACAGTGATATTTACTGAGATCTCTCATCCTATCCCTGGGTAACGATCTTATACAGTGATATTTACTGAGATCTCTCATCCTATCCCTGGGTAACGATCCTATACTGTGATATTTACTGAGATCTCTCATCCTATCCCTGGGTAACGATCCTATACAGTGATATTTACTGAGATCTCTCCTCCTTTCCCTGGGTAACGATCCTATACAGGGATATTTACTGAGATCTCTTATCCTATCCCTGGGTAACGATCCTATACAGTGATATTTACTGAGATCTCTTATCCTATCCCTGGGTAACGATCCTATACAGTGATATTTACTGAGATCTCTCCTCCTATCCCTGGGTAACGATCCTATACAGTGATATTTACTGAGATCTCTCCTCCTATCCCTGGGTAACGGTCCTATACAGTGATATTTACTGAGATCTCTCCCCCCATCCCTGGGTAACGATCCTATACAGTTATATATACTGAGATCTCTCCTCCTATCCCTGGGTAACGATCCTATACAGTGATATTTACTGAGATCTCTCCTCCTATCCCTGGGTAACGATCCTATACAGTGATATTTACTGAGATCTCTCCCCCCATCCCTGGGTAACGATCCTATACAGTTATATATACTGAGATCTCTCATCCTATCCCTGGGTAAAGATCCTATACTGTGATATTTACGGAGATCTCTCCTCCTATCCCTGGGTAACGATCCTATACAGTGATATTTACTGAGATCTCTTATCCTATCCCTGGGTAACGATCCTATGCAGTGATATTTATTGAGATCTCTCATCCTATCCCTGGGTAACGATCCTATACTGTGATATATCCGGAGATCTCTCATCCTATCCCTGGGTAACGATCCTATACTGTGATATTTACGGAGATCTCTTATCCTATCCCTGGGTAACGATCCTATACAGTGATATTTACGGAGATCTCTCATCCTATCCCTGGGTAACGATCCTATACAGTGATATTTACTGAGATCTCTCATCCTATCCCTTGGTAACAATCCTATACAGTGATATTTACTGAGATCTCTCATCCTATCCCTGGGTAACGATCCTATACTGTGATATTTACTGAGATCTCTCCTCCTATCCCTGGGTAACGATCCTATACAGTGATATTTACGGAGATCTCTTATCCTATCCCTGGGTAACGATCCTATACAGTGATATTTACTGAGATCTCTTATCCTATCCCTGGGTAACGATCCTATACAGTGATATTTACTGAGATCTCTCATCCTATCTCTTGGTAACGATCCTATACAGTGATATTTACTGAGATCTCTCATCCTATCTGTTGGTAACGATCCTATACAGTGATATTTACTGAGATCTCTCATCCTATCCCTGGGTTACGATCCTATACAGTGATATTTACTGAGATCTCTCCTCCTTTCCCTGGGTAACGATCCTATACAGTTATATATACTGAGATCTCTCCTCCTTTCCCTGGGTAACGATCCTATACAGTGATATTTACTGAGATCTCTCATCCTATTCCTGGGTAACGATCCTATACAGTGATATTTACTGAGATCTCTCCTCCTATCCCTGGGTAACGATCCTATACAGTGATATTTACTGAGATCTCTCATCCTATCCCTTGGTAACAATCCTATACAGTGATATTTACTGAGATCTCTTATCCTATCCCTGGGTAACGATCCTATACAGTGATATTTACTGAGATCTCTCATCCTATCCCTTGGTAACAATCCTATACAGTGATATTTACTGAGATCTCTTATCCTATCCCTGGGTAACGATCCTATACTGTGATATTTACTGAGATCTCTCATCCTATCCCTTGGTAACAATCCTATACAGTGATATTTACTGATATCTCTCCTCCTATCCCTGGGTAACGATCCTATACAGTGATATTTACTGAGATCTCTCCTCCTATCCCTGGGTAACGATCCTATACAGTGATATTTACGGAGATCTCTCATCCTATCCCTGGGTAACGATCCTATACTGTGATATTTACTGAGATCTCTCATCCTATCCCTGGGTAACGATCCTATATAGTGATATTTACTGAGATCTCTTATCCTATCCCTTGGTAACGATCCTATACTGTGATATTTACTGAGATCTCTCCTCCTATCCCTGGGTAACGATCCTATACAGTGATATTTACTGAGATCTCTCCTCCTATCCCTGGGTAACGATCCTATATAGTGATATTTACTGAGATCTCTCCTCCTATCCCTGGGTAACGATCCTATACAGTGATATTTACTGAGATCTCTCCTCCTATCCCTGGGTAACGATCCTATACAGTGATATTTACTGAGATCTCTCCCCCCATCCCTGGGTAACGATCCTATACAGTTATATATACTGAGATCTCTCCTCCTATCCCTGGGTAACGATCCTATACAGTGATATTTACTGAGATCTCTCCCCCCATCCCTGGGTAACGATCCTATACAGTTATATATACTGAGATCTCTCATCCTATCCCTGGGTAAAGATCCTATACTGTGATATTTACGGAGATCTCTCCTCCTATCCCTGGGTAACGATCCTATACAGTGATATTTACTGAGATCTCTTATCCTATCCCTGGGTAACGATCCTATGCAGTGATATTTATTGAGATCTCTCATCCTATCCCTGGGTAACGATCCTATACTGTGATATATCCGGAGATCTCTCATCCTATCCCTGGGTAACGATCCTATACTGTGATATTTACGGAGATCTCTTATCCTATCCCTGGGTAACGATCCTATACAGTGATATTTACGGAGATCTCTCATCCTATCCCTGGGTAACGATCCTATACAGTGATATTTACTGAGATCTCTCATCCTATCCCTTGGTAACAATCCTATACAGTGATATTTACTGAGATCTCTCATCCTATCCCTGGGTAACGATCCTATACAGTGATATTTAGTGAGATCTCTCCTCCTATCCCTGGGTAACGATCCTATACGGTGATATTTACGGAGATCTCTCATCCTAACCCTGGGTAACGATCCTATACGGTGATATTTACGGAGATCTCTCCTCCTATCCCTGGGTAACGATCCTATACAGTGATATTTACTGAGATCTCTTATCCTATCCCTGGGTAACGATCCTATACAGTGATATTTACTGAGATCTCTCATCCTATCCCTGGGTAACGATCCTATACAGTGATATTTACTGAGATCTCTCTTCCTATCCCTGGGTAACGATCCTATACAGTGATATTTACTGAGATCTCTCATCCTATCCCTGGGTAACGATCCTATACAGTGATATTTACTGAGATCTCTTATCCTATCCCTGGGTAACAATCCTATACTGTGATATTTACTGAGATCTCTCCTCCTATCCCTGGGTAACGATCCTATACAATGATATTTACTGAGATCTCTCATCCTATCCCTGGGTAACGATCCTATACAGTGATATTTACTGAGATCTCTCATCCTATCCCTGGGTAACGATCCTATACTGTGATATTTACTGAGATCTCTTATCCTATCCCTGGGTAACGATACAGTGATATTTACTGAGATCTCTCCTCCTATCCCTGGGTAACGATCCTATACAGTGATATTTACTGAGATCTCTCATCCTATCCCTGGGTAACGATCCTATACAGTGATATTTACGGAGATCTCTCATCCTATCCCTGGGTAACGATCCTATACGGTGATATTTACGGAGATCTCTCATCCTATCCCTGGGTAACGATCCTATACGGTGATATTTACGGAGATCTCTCTTCCTATCCCTGGGTAACGATCCTATACAGTGATATTTACGGAGATCTCTCATCCTATCCCTGGGTAACGATCCTATACAGGGATATTTACTGAGATCTCTTATCCTATCCCTGGGTAACGATCCTATACAGTGATATTTACTGAGATCTCTCATCCTATCCCTGGGTAACGATCCTATACAGTGATATTTACTGAGATCTCTTATCCTATCCCTGGGTAACGATCCTATACAGTGATATTTACTGAGATCTCTCCTCCTATCCCTGGGTAACGATCCTATACAGTGATATTTACTGAGATCTCTCCTCCTATCCCTGGGTAACGGTCCTATACAGTGATATTTACTGAGATCTCTCCTCCTATCCCTGGGTAACGATCCTATACAGTGATATTTACTGAGATCTCTCATCCTATCCCTGGGTAACGATCCTATACAGTGATATTTACTGAGATCTCTCCTCCTATCCCTGGGTAACGATCCTATACAGTGATATTTACTGAGATCTCTCCTCCTATCCCTGGGTAACAATCCTATACTGTGATATTTACTGAGATCTCTCCTCCTATCCCTGGGTAACGATCCTATACAGTGATATTTACTGAGATCTCTCCTCCTATCCCTGGGTAACGGTCCTATACAGTGATATTTACTGAGATCTCTCCTCCTATCCCTGGGTAACGATCCTATACAGTGATATTTACTGAGATCTCTCCTCCTATCCCTGGGTAACGATCCTATACAGTGATATTTACTGAGATCTCTTATCCTATCCCTTGGTAACGATCCTATACTGTGATATTTACTGAGATCTCTCCTCCTATCCCTGGGTAACGATCCTATACAGTGATATTTACTGAGATCTCTCCTCCTATCCCTGGGTAACAATCCTATACTGTGATATTTACTGAGATCTCTCCTCCTATCCCTGGGTAACAATCCTATACAGTGATATTTACTGAGATCTCTCCTCCTATCCCTGGGTAACGATCCTATACAGTGATCTCTTATCCTATCCCTGGTAACGATCCTATACAGTGATATTTACTGAGATCTCTCCTCCTATCCCTGGGTAACGATCCTATACAGTGATATTTACTGAGATCTCTCCTCCTATCCCTGGGTAACAATCCTATACTGTGATATTTTTTTATTCTGTTTCATAACTATTTCCTTGCTGATTGGCAAGCACTGGCCAGCTGCCGAGGGTTTTTTTGTTTTGTTTTGTTTTATAACTATTTCCTTGTTGTTTAATAGTACTTCAAATGATCCTTGGCAAATAGCAAGTGAATGATAATTTACCAAAATGTATCCTGTGAAATGCATCTGACTTATCTTCTCCCGCCAGGCAGTTGTTAAATCTCAGATTGTTGTGCCGAAATCAAAATCGTTTGGATGGGAATATTGGTGACTTTCCAATCGCCTTTTACAGAATCCGTCAGACTGACTGCATTTGTCTTTAGTAAATCTGCTTGGTATTTGTGTAATTTTCAGCAGATTTTGTCCAGTCGCATTTAGTGAATAGCCCTGTCGGTGTATATTATGTTCAGGAAATGTCACAGCCAAGGGAGGTGTGTCTAGAGCTACAGAGCTAAAGTTGGGGTTTTAAACAAGAGGAGAGAGTACAGAGTGATCTATACATTAAAACTACGTTCCTAAACTGAAATGGTTTTGATGTTTAGGCTGAACCTTTAGTAAAGCAATAACCGCAATGGTCTTTGTTCTAATCTTAAACGGGGCTGTGTGCATGCTTCACTCATTATATGAACATTTATCTGTAGCTCTGATTGCTGATCTAATCTCTCTATCTTCCAGTCTCTCTGATGTCTGGGTGAATGAGAGTGAGCGACATCAGCTGAAAACTAAAGTCGTCCATTTATCCAAACTCCCAAAAGACACAGCGCTGTTACTGGACCCGAACATCTACAGGTGACCGGCCTAGCTTTCCCCGTGCTCTGCCTATGCTATAGTGTTTAATTAGGTTTATTTGCTGAACAATGCTTTAAACATATGATTTTCTATTGTTTTTTTAAAGTATCATTTGATCTTTTACAGAAATTCTAGTAAAAGAATTCCGCAGAGTGGAGCTGCCTGATCGATAGCTGCTCTGTACGCCTTGTGCTGGTTTGTACACATTATTATTATTTACTAAAGTATTTATTTCCGTTGTAGTGGGTGTTTTATATTCTGCACTACTTTAAAATCTGGCACTTCTGCAAACATATTGAAATGCCTGTGATACGTATTTCTTATAGAAACATAGAATGTGACGGCAGATAAGAACCATTCTGCCCATCTAGTCTGCCCAATTTTCTAAATACTTTCATTAGTCCCTGGCCTTATCTTATAGTTAGGATAGCCTTATGCCTATCCCACGCATGCTTAAACTCCTTTACTGTGTTAACCTCTACCACTTCAGCTGGAAGGCTATTCCATGCATCCACTACCCTCTCAGTAAAGTAATACTTCCTGATATTACGTTTAAGCCTTTGTCCCTCTAATTTAAGACTGTCCTCTTGTTGCGGTAGTTTTTCTTCTTTTAAATATAGTCTCCTCCTTTACTGTGTTGATTCCCTTTATATATTTAAATGTTTCTATCATATCCCCCCTGTCTCGTCTTTCCTCCAAGCTATACATGTTAAGATCCTTTAACCTTTCCTGGTAAGTTTTATCCCGCAATCCATGAACCAGTTTAGTAGCCCTTCTCTGAACCCTCTCTAAGGTATCAATATCCTTCTGAAGATACGGTCTCCAGTACTGTGTACAATACTCCAAGTGAGGTCTCACCAGTGTTCTGTACAATGGCATGAGCACTTCCCTCTTTCTACTGCTAATACCTCTCCCTATACAACCAAGCATTCTGCTAGCATTTCCTGCTGCTCTATTACATTGTCTGCCTACCTTTAAGTCATCAGAAATAATCACCCCTAAATCCCTTTCCTCATATGTTGAGGTTAGGACTCTATCAAATATTCTGTACTCTGCCCTTGGGTTTTTACGTCCAAGATGCATTATCTTGCACTTATCCACATTAAATGTCAGTTGCCACAATTCTGACCATTTTTCTAGTTTACCTAAATCATTTGCCATTTGGCTTATCCCTCCTGGAACATCAACCCTGTTACATATCTTAGTATCATCAGCAAAAAGACATACCTTACCATCAAGACCTTCTGCAATATCACTAATAAAAATATTAAAGAGAATGGGTCCAAGTACAGATCCCTGAGGTACCCCACTGGTGACAAGTCCAAGCTTCGAATATATTCCATTAACTACAACCCTCTGTTGCCTGTCACTCAGCCACTGCCTTACCCATTCAACAATATTGGAATCCAAACTTAAAGATTGCAGTTTATTGATAAGCCTTCTATGTGCAACAGTGTCAAAAGCCTTACTGAAATCTAGGTAAGCAATGTCTACTGCACCACCCTGATCTATAATTTTAGTTACCCAATCAAAAAAATCAATAAGATTAGTTTGGCATGATCTCCCTGAAGTAAACCCATGTTGTCTCTGATCTTGAAATCCATGTGTTTTTAGATGTTCATCAATCCTATCCTTTAACATGGTTTCCATCACTTTCTCCACTACTGAAGTAAGGCTTACTGGCCTATAGTTGCCTGACTCTTCCCTATTATCTTTCTTGTAAATGGGCACAACATTCGCTAACTTCCAATCTGCTGGGACTACTCCTGTTAACAATGATTGGTTAAATAAATCTGTTAATGGTTTTGCTAGTACACCACTAAGCTCTTTTAATAGCTTTGGGTGTATTCCATCAGGTCCCATTGACTTATTTGTCTTTACTTTTGACAGTTGAAATAGAACCTCTTCCTCTGTAAACTCACGTGTAATAAATGACTCATTTATCCTTTTTCTCAACTGAGGTCCCTTTCCTTCATTTTCATCTGTAAATACAGAACAAAAATATTCATTGAGGCAGTCAGCCTGACCTTTATCCTCTTCTACATACCTTCCTTCTTTTGTTTTTAATCTAACTAATCCTTGTTTTACTTTTCTTTTCTCATTTATGTATCTAAAAAAGTTTTATCCCCCTTTTTTTACTGACTGTGCTATTTTCTCTTCTGTGTGTGATTTGGAAGCTCTTATAACTTGCTTAGCCTCTTTCTGCCTAATCTTATAGATCATTTTGTCTTCCTCACTCTGGGTTTTTTATAATTCCTAAATGCTAACTTTTTGTTTTTAACTATTTTGGCCACATCTGCGGAGTACCACAGTGGTTTCTTGAATTTTTTGCTTTTACTGACAAGCCTAATGCAATTTTCTGTTGCCTTCAGTAGTGCAACTTTTAAATAATCCCATTTCTCTTGGACTCCATTTAAATTGCTCCAGTCTGATAATGACTCCTCTACACATATTCTAATTTTAGAAAAGTCTGTTTTTCTAAAGTCTAAAACTTTAGTTTTTGTGTGGTGTGACTCAGTCACTGTTCTTATATTAAACCACACTGACTGATGATCACTGGATCCTAAACTTTCACCTACAGTAACATCTGATACCAAATCTCCATTTGTTAACACTAAATCTAGTATGGCCTCTTTACGAGTTGGCTCCTCAACAACTTGTTTTAGAGACAATCCCAGTAGGGAGTTTAGAATGTGTGCTCCTGGCACAAGTAGCTAATTTTGTTTTCCAATTTACATCAGGAATATTAAAGTCACCCATGATGATAACTTCCCCCTTCATTGTCATTTTAGCTATTTCCTCATCTAGTAGATTATCTAACTCTTCAATTTGTCCTGGGGGCCTATAAATCACACCTACACGAGTTACTGTGTGATTACCAAATTCTAACGTAACCCAAACGGACTCTATGTTCACCTCACTAACTTTTATTATGCTAGATTTTATGCTATCCTTCACATACAGGGCCACTCTTCCCCCTTTCTTGCCTTCCCTGTCTTTCCTATATAAAGAGTACCCTGGTATTGCTATGTCCCAGTCATTTTTCTCATTATATCATGTCTCAGTAACAGCGACTAAATCTACACTATCCGTTGCCATTATGGCCACAAGTTCATGGATCTTATTCCCTAAACTGCGAGCATTTGTAGACATGACTCTAAGCTTATCATTTTTAACACACTTGCTACAGGCACCTTCTGTCCTTGTTTTGGGGGGCAATTGGATTGATGTTTTATCACCCTTTTGCGCCCCCCCCTCCTAGTTTAAATACATCCTAGCAAAACCTCTGAACTGCTCACTGAGAACATTTGTTCCCTTTTGAGAAAGATGCAAACCATCTTTTTTGTACAGTTTATTTCCATTCCAAACAGAACTACCATGAGAAATAAAGCCAAACCCTTGCTCCAGACACCATTCACCAAGTCACAAATTAAAGTCCCTAATACGCATCCGCCTGTCGTTCTGAGTGTTATGCACGGGCAGAACTTCAGAGAATGGCAGGGTGGAAACAACCTGCCGTATATCATTGGCAAAAACACTAAAAACTTCCTTAACCTCTGAAACCTCATTGCAAGCCAAGTCATTTGTCCCTAGAAGATTATCATTTTACCCAGCCGTTGTTAGGAAGCAGTCTATGAACCCTCTCGTCTCCTTTTGCTGCTTCTATTCCAGAATCTAAATCCATTATTCTAGATAGTGTCTGAGTATTTAATAAATGTAAAAGACAACTATAGTCCCCAAAACAACTTTGGTTTACTGAAGCAGTTTTAGTGTATAGATCATGTCTCTGCAGGCTCACTGCTAAATTCTCTTCCGTTTAGAATTTAAACCCTTCCCGACCGCGGACGTACCCTATACGTCTGCTGCAAATTAGAATGCTTGAAGCGATCGTGATTGTTTCCAGCTACTCTGATTGTATTGCAGCGATGCCTCGATATTGAGGCATCCTGCAATACCCCCCTCACCGCCGGGTGATCGCTTCCCCTGGAGCGATCGCTTCCGGGTGGCACCCGGCAGTGAGACAGAGCATCGGAAGCCATCAGGCAGGCTTTAGATGCTCTACCTGTGCTAAGTGCGTTGAAGGGTCGAGGCAGTCAGTGAGGATAAAAATAAATTAACCCCTCTCCCTCAATTCCCATTTACTTACCCGATCGCCGCCGTTACCCCGCCGGCGATCGGTGTTCTTCTTCACTGGGGATGCAAAAAGCGTCCATAGTACTCCTAGCAGGGGGACTGCCTGAACTGATGAAAAAAGTTTTAAAATAAAAAAAAAAAGTTAATAAATGATAAAATATATATATATATATATATATATATATATATATATATATATAACGTCATACTAAGTGTATTTTTTATTAATATATACATATATTAATATAAAAATATTTAGAGTAATATTACACACGTGTATATGTATATTATAAAATAATAAAAAATAAAATGTAACAATAAGAAAAGAAGTAATTTTATTCAAACTGTATTTTGATATTAATATATATTTATATCAAAATACACTTAGAATAAAATTATATCTGTGTATATATAAAATAAAAATACAAAATATACATATGTCCATATACATAATTACATAAATAATTTCATAAATATACACGTAGACTTCAAATATAGAAATGTATTTAAACTCTACGTGGATATTTTTGTAATATTTTTATTATTTTATTTATATAGTGCTATCACATTCCTTAGCGCTGTACAATTTTTACATAATTAATTTTATTGATTTACAATTTGGGGGACCTGCCTGATAACCCAGGTAGACAGTCCAGAGAATTTAATTTGCTAGCACTATATTTAACCCTGTAACTTTCCAAGACACCATAAAACCTGTACGTGGGGAGGTACTCGGTAGACTTCGCTGAACACAAATATTAATGTTTCAAAACCGTAACATATCACAGCTAAGATATTGTCAGTAAAAGTGAAGTTTTTGGCATTTTTCACACACAAACAGAACATTCACTGATATCATTGTTGTAATATGTTTAACTGTTTTGAAACACTAATATGTGTTCAGCGATTTTGTAGTTGCATGAAGAGTCAAAATACCCCAAGTTTAATATCTGTTTTTTTTTTTGTTGTTGTTGTTTTTTTAAATATAGACATGTGAAGGGTTATTCTGAGATTCCTGTAAGATATCAGTGTTACAATGTAACTTGTGTTAATTTTGAAACAAATGGTTTGGAAACAGCAAAGTGCTACTTGTACGTATAGCCCTATAACTTTCCCAAAAAAAAGCTAAGAACATGTTAACATTTGCGTATTTCTAAACTCAGGACAAAATTTAGAAACTATTTAGCACGGGTGTTTTATGTCAGTTGTAGATGTGTAACAGATTTTGGGGGTCAAAGTTCGAAAAAGTGTGTTTTGTTTACATTTTTTTCATCATATTTTATAATTTCTTTTATCGTAAATTATGATATGATAAAATAATGGTATCTATAGAAAGACCATTTAATGGTGAGAAAAACGGTCTATAATATGTGTGGATACAGTAAATGAGTAAGAGGAAATTTACAGCTAAACACAAATGTAAAAACAGCCCCGGTCCCAAACGGTAAGAAAATTGTAAAGCGGTCTGGTCACTAAGGGGTTAAATAACTTTTTTTTCTGTTAATAAAGGCGTAGTCACACCTCCTCTTTATGTGACACACAAAATGGTTTCCTTTTCAAAAAGGTGTTATCGCTCTTTACAGGAAGTGTTTAGGAAGGCTCTGTAAGTCACATACAGGGAGGTGTGACTAGGGCTGTATAAAAGTGTTCTGACCCCTAAATTTGAGCCGTGAGACTGCAGAGGCATGATCAATACACCAAAACTACTTCATTAAGCTAAAAGTTGTTTTGGTGACTATAGAGTTCCTTAAATTTTATATAGAAAGAGACTTGTGCACTAAAATCTGAATTAAAATCCAGGTGGCAAATTAGTGGCTAAAAGGTCTGATCTGAAAGAACTCTGGTACCATAACAGCTTCACTGTTTTATTCATAATTTATACAGTCCAGTCATTAATATCATCCTTCACAAAGCTGTAGAAATGGATTATACACTCATTAGTCTCCGTGTTTAAAGTGTATATTTGTTATAAATCTTCAAATGTTGGTAACATTAGATTTGACTAGTCAGAAGTTGTCCATATTTTTCGTGTGTCTAGGTTAACCTTTGGTTTAGATGTCGTTTTATCTTGCAGTCTTAACGGTGTGACTGTAAGATTGAAATATTGCAGATTATTTTGTAGTACTCTGTGATTACACGTACTATGGAAATCCAGTCCTGTCTAGGGAGTTACAGCGATCGCTTGTTGCATTAACATGTTTTTGCAATTTATTTTCTTACAGAATCGTGTTGTGGGAGAAGCAAAACGAAACATACTGTCTGTGATCGCTGACATCTCTCGCCTGCAGCGTCCTTCCCACGCTGTCTGCGCTTTGTTTAAACCTTACGTCAATGCTCATATTGCTTCGCTGTTGTTGACAATGTCCAATTCTCATGCATCCTCATAACCCCGTTTGATTCACGGAAACTGACCGTCTCTTCTGGCAAATTAAGGCTTTGCATGTGTGCTGTGTTGAGATGTCTTTCTTTAGTTCATTGTCTGCAGTAACTTTTACTTGCTAGATTGGACCCAAATTTTAGAAATCAAACTATGGCCAGTATTTGGAAGCCCAATCACACTCCACGAGCAAATAAATGACCCCTTTTTGGCGTTGAATGTGTATCTCTGACTAAAATACGCCTGAGCTAAATTAACTTGCTCTTTATCTGGCGTTTAATTAAATAAATTCAAATATTTTGATTCCTCTTTGAGCAAAACAAAAAACAAAACTATTTTGATAACATCTAGTTAACAAACGTATTATGCACCAAAGTATGTTCTATGAAGATAGATGATGGCTGACTATATTTTTTTTTAATTTACCTATGAATTGGACTCTGTGTTATTTGCCCAATGCTTGCATTTGTTAGTGTTTGCTTGTACATAATACAGCAGATTTGTAATATATTTTTATATTCTGAAATAACTGTAGATTTTCGCTTTAGCTTTATTTTATTTTTTTTGCAGCATAAGAATTATTGTAAAGATTGCTAGAATTAATCTGGACTAAATTCATTATCCGCTAGTTTTGCCAGAAGTTTTTTTTTTTTTGTTTTTTGTTTTTTGTTTTTTGTTTTTTTTATAAACACCTTTTAACAGATAAAATTTATGTTCTAATAATTATCAGTTATGATTCAAGACCTCGGATAAAGACAAGCAAAATATTTCCAGTTTACCTTTTTAGGTGTGATAAAGATATATAACGGATATCAGATCATCTAGTTTAAGAGATTTTGTCGTTCGTTAATGATTAACGAAGAGATTATGTAAATGTCTGGTTTATTGGTGAGAGAAGTTTAAAGGACACTTGTTGATTTTTGGTACCAGGAAGTTCTTAGCGCTGCCGCTGGGTATTACACACCTGTATGTCTGCAGAGCCTGATCTTCTAATCTGAGCTGGTATGAGAAAGTACCCGTCTCCTGCTCATACCAAGTTGGGACTTTATTGATTGGATGAGAGTGACAGCTGACATTCAGCTAATGAATATTGGCAGTTTGCTTTGAGATGCCATGAGTACTTTACTATACCAGCTCAGTCTGGAGCGACCATGCGCACTTGCCATAGACAAGTTTCTTAAACGGTTTGACTATTTAACCTTGTAGCTCCTGGCACCATAACCCCTATAGAATGCTATGTTGGTGCTTAGAGTATCGCTTTAAAGATGCGAGTATGTCATGTGTAATTCGATAGCTCTATATAATGGGATTTTTTTCACTATTTAGCTGTGTGCGCGAGAGAACTAGAGGTAGTCTACAGCTAAGGAGTGACACAGACCCCACAATATGGCTGCAGACCCCCATTTATTGCCATTAGGTAACTGATAAAGGAATGGGTAGGTCGCCAGGCTGCACCAGTACCATCTCCGGTAAATACCAGGCCGTTGATATACAATGCACTGTATTCGAGAAAAGTGTTAACTGTTTTAACTCCTTCTGGTCTAAACTCGACATCTCATATTGTGTTCCTTTAGCCGTGGGATAGTGGAAATAATGCGCCTCAAGCACTTCATACCCTTCCCATCGCTACATTTACTGATCCCTTGACATTTGGTCAATTTCTTTTGATAATCTTGTATAATGACTAATTGTGTCGTAGTTATTTTTATTACATAATGTGATTTCTATAAAATTTTGGTGGAATCTTGTTTTGCAATAAAATAATAGAAATTTATTTGTGTCTGAGTGTTCTGTGTTTTTATTATTTAGTTTGTGTTTGGTGGGCTGACTGCTGCAAAACAGCTCTATAGGGCGGGAGAGGTTAACTTTAATAACTGTAAGTGCCTATTTCTGGGTTTTTTAAATAAATTTTAGTTTTTTGGTTAAAATAGCGGACGTGAAAAGACTGCTGAGGGTTTCCAGTTTTGCGATTTGGCTTAACATTTGAAATGTTTAATCTCTTCAATTGTGTAGCGGAATGGATCCCCTAATACACTTTATGGCTCCCCTAATACATTTATAAGAACGGCATTCGGGGGGAGCATTCGCTCCCTAGCAGCCAGTGGGAGAATTTGTCACTGTTTGTGTGAAAACCCCCGAAAGATGACCGGTCGTTGCCTTGTTTTCTATCGAACTGTTTTGGGGCATCACCTCTTGGCCGACCGGTCAAAACTTAATTCGAATGGCATTTCCAAATCACCAAAGGGATCTGAGCGCTATTTTGACAAAGTATGCGCTTTTTTTTATATACACATTGGATTTCTAATTAAAAAGGAGAGATTTAAGTACAGGAGGTTTAGGTGTGTTTAATACACATCAGTCTCTATATCTATTCCTCCATAGCGACGGCCAGAGGCCAGGTTCGCGGTGGTGCAGCCATGTTGGCGTAACGCGTGGTGGTATAAGTGAAAATGTAACAGTATAACTGGCCCAGTCTTCTCTAAATACTTCCGTAACTGTAAATGGTCAGTAGTTCAACATGAGTTTCAAAACTGGGAACAGGTGACTTAAAGATTATTTCTATTTTGACTATTAAGGCCTAGCATGGCCAAAGCACAGCGGGCAGTCCTGCAAGCTAATTATTTATCTAATTAAATGATAAAATAACTATTTGGGATATTTTCCTCGGTCATGGTTTTAATTTAACACTACGTTTTGGGGTTTTATGGAGCGAGTCCCATCACGATCTGTATGAATAGGTGATGAGTAAAATGAATCCAGACCAGTATTGCGAACAGAGGTTAACTCTTTAAGGGCTGGTCTGTTAATGTTGCAATATGACTCCAGAGTAAAACCCACAATCCGTATGTAGAGTGTGTTCTGAGCATTGAATAAAGACGTATATACCTTTATAAATATACAGAATTATCCAAATTGGTTCTAATTATCTGTGTAAAGGTTGGTTTTAAATGCTAAAAATCCCCCCATTTACATAGCGAGGTAGATCTTAAAATGAACAATGCCAGAACTGTTGGTGTAACTGCTCTGGAATATTAGAACAGCAGACCTTTTATTAAGTGTTCTTGCATAGCAAGACCACTTAATGTTATCTCACATATATATTATTAAGTGTTCTTGCATAGCAAGACCACTTAATGTTATCTCACATATATATTATTATTATTATTATTATAGCAAAATTTGCCACCCTAACTCCTCCCACAGTTTTACACTACATAGACCAAAATTTACCAAAACGTGCAGATTGTTCCCGATCGGATTGCTATTACTTTGTGGAACGTTTCGCCGAATGGTTCACGGAATATCGTCGTTTTTGTGGCGCAATTTGTCCCATAGGAATGAATGGCAAAGCTAGAGTGGGAGCTGGCAAAAGCTGAAAAAATCAGGACATGATTTCTAAACTGCCACCACTCCCTTATTTTCAGGCCCACCTATACAAATCTTATATCAAAACGTTCAGCTATCCCTGCTGCCACTAAACATGTCAACGGCTAAGCCGTAGTCCTGATAGTTTTCACAATATAATCATTTGTTTGCAACTAACGCCGCCCATTGACTTTCATTGAAACTTCACTCTGCAAAGCTCAAATTTGAAGTGCAATTTCTAAACTGCGACTGTGCCTTCAATTTTAATACTTCAGAGACATACATGCATCAAAATGTAGGTCTAGGTCTTGTGATTCTCACAATATAAAGCTCTTCACTGTAGGAGTTATAGTGTTTAAGATACGGCCATTTGAAGATGGCAACCACCAGAATACTCTGACCTGTGTCAAGCTGCAGCAGCAAGTGATGTCATAGACAGGGCCTTTTGAACACCTGCTAATGTTTTATAAATGTATGGTTTAATGTAACTGTGCAACAACGTTGCAATTAAATGTGCTATATAAATGATAACAGTTACTCCGCCCACTCCAGTTGTAGACTACTGGTGGAGGCAAGAACACTTCACACAATTTCCCAGAAATTGTAGCTTTTCTAGTTATTATTATTATTATAGCAAAATTTGCCACCCTAACTCCTCCCACAGTTTTTACACTACATAGACAAAAATTTACCAAAACGTGCAGATTGTTCCCGATCGGATTGCTATTACTTTGTGGAACGTTTCGCCGAATGGTTCACGGAATATCGTCGTTTTTGTGGCGCAATTTGTCACATAGGAATGAATGGCAAAGCTAGAGTGGGAGCTGCAAAAGCTGAAAAATCAGGACATGATTTCTAAACTGCCACCACTCCCTTATTTTCAGGCCCACCTACACAAATCTTATATCAAAACGTTCAGCTATCCCTGCTGCCACTAAACATGTCAACGGCTAAGCCATAGTCCTGATAGTTTTCACAATATAATCATTTGTTTGCAACTAACGCCGTCCATTGACTTTCATTGAAACTTCACTCTGCAAAGCTCAAATTTGAAGTGCAATTTCTAAACTGCGACTGTGCCTTCAATTTTAATACTTCAGAGACATACTATGCATCAAAATGTAGGTCTGGGTCTTGTGATTCTCACAATATAAAGCTCTTCGCTGTAGGAGTTATAGTTTTTACGACCGTTTGAAGATGGCAACCGCCAAAATACTCTGACCTGTGTCAGGCTGCAGCAGCAAGTGATGTCATAGACAGGGCCTTTTGAACACCTGCTAATGTTTTTATAAATGTATGGTTTAATGTAACTGTGCAACAACGTTGCAATTAAATGTGCTATATAAATGATAACAGTTACTCCGCCCACTCCAGTTGTAGACTACTGGTGGAGGCAAGAACACTTCACACAATTTCCCCAGAAATTGTAGCTTTTCTAGTTAGTTTTCAATTCACAAAAATTCAAAGTTTAGTAAATAAACTCTGCTGACCCTCCCTTTGTGAAACAGTACCACAATTTGGCCAGAGGATGGCAGCCCAGTGTATGTGAAGGAATAATTGCAGGGAAGTGGTTTTGCCCCCAGTGTTTCTCCAAATGAGAAATAGCTGACAGGTTTTTGTTTTTTTCATACCTCCAAAATCTTTTCAAATTTTCAAAATTAAAAACCTTTCAATAGGAAAAATGTGTGTATTTAATATGTATTGATGCTATGCAATTTTATTTAATGATATTTACAATGGTTGTCATGGCAACCACGACCTGATGTCTGTTTATAATGAATAAAATATCCTAACTGGCAAGTTTAGGGTTATAGTCTCTATTTCTCACAGGCTTTAAGACAAACTGTGACCATGACCACGTTCTGCAATCAAGGTGGCAATAACCTATAGCCAGTCTGAAATTAGAGTGTTAGCTCTGTAGGTCAAACAGCACCCTCCCCCAGCTCCTACATTAGCAATATTAGTAGAGACTGGTGGGACAGGGGCCTAAAGCTGCAATATCTGGATTTGTGGGACGCAGGCCCCAATCCTTGGAAGAAGGATTCATGCAGTATGTTGGGTTTCGTCCTGCGGCAGTTTGGGAGTATTACTGTGATTTACGCCTCAATTCGCAATGTCAGCAGATTGAACTCTTTAGAAATATAACTTTCGTGACCAGGCATCCTTTTAGATCATGACTGTCCTGGCCGCATGCCATCTCCACAGATTGTAGAGAACAAGTTCGAATAATTCGACCTCCAGTGTTATATTGCATTTCATTCACTTACCTCCCATGTGTGTCTGTTTAGGATTTACAGTCCTGATTTTGGTCCCAAATCCGTCCCTCTATTCTAGGAGCTCCATATTGTTCGAGTGTATAACAGCTCCACAGCAATAATACTCCCAGTAATGCTGAGTGTATAACAGAGCTCCACAGCAATAATACTCCCAGTAATGCTGAGTGTATAACAGAGCTCCACAGCAATAATACTCCCAGTAATGTGAGTGTATAACAGAGCTCCCAGCAATAATACTCCCAGTAATGTGAGTGTATTACAGAGCTCCACAGTAATAATACTCCCAGTAATGTGAGTGTATAACAGAGATCCCCAGCAATAATACTCCCAGTAATGTGCCTGAGTGTATAACAGAGCTCCACAGCAATAATACTCCCAGTAATGTGCCTGAGTGTATAACAGAGCTCCACAGCAATAATACTCCCAGTAATGTGAGTGTATAACAGAGCTCCACAGTAATAATAATCTCAGTAATGTGTCTGAGTGTATAACAGAGCTCCACAGCAATAATACTCCCAGTAATGTGTCTGAGTGTATAACAACTCCCAACAATAATACTCCCAGTAATGTGAGTGTATAACAGAACTCCCCAGTAATAATACTCCCAGTAATGTGTCTGAATGTATAACAGAGCTCCACAGTAATAATACTCTCAGTAATGTGCCTGAGTGTATAACAGAGCTCCACAGTAATAATACTCTCAGTAATGTGTCTGAGTGTATAACACAGCTCCACAGCAATAATACTCCCAGTAATGTGCATGAGTGTATAACAGAGCTCCCAGCAATAATACTCCCAGTAATGAGTGTATAACAGAGCTCCCCAGCATTAATACTCCCAGTAATGTCTGAATGTATAACAGAGCTCCACACTAATAATACTGCCAGTATTGTGAGTGTATAACAGAGCTCCACAGCAATAATACTCCCAGTAATGTGCCTGAGTGTATAACAGAGCTCCCAGCAATAATACTCCCAGTAATGTGCCTGAGTGTATAACAGAGCTCCACAGCAATAATACTCCCAGTAATGTGAGTGTATAACAGAGCTCCACAGCAATAATACTCCCAGTAATGTGTCTGAGTGTATAGCAGAGCTCCACGGCAATAATACTCCCAGTAATGTGTCTGAATGTATAACAGAACTCCACACTAATAATACTGCCAGTAATGTGAGTGTATAACAGAGCTCCACAGTAATAATAATCTCAGTAATGTGTCTGAGTGTATAACAGAGCTCCACAGCAATAATACTCCCAGTAATGTGTCTGAGTGTATAACAGAGCTCGCAGCAATAATATTCCCAGTAATGTGTCTTGAGTGTATAACAGAGCTCCCCAGCATTAATACTCCCAGTAATGTGCCTGAGTGTATAACAGAGCTCCACAGTAATATTCCCAGTGATGTGTCTGAGTGTATAACAGAGCTCCACAGCAATAATACTCCCAGTAATGTGCCTGAGTGTATAACAGAGCTCCTCAGCATTAATACTCCCAGTAATGTGTGTGAGTGTATAACAGAGCTCCCCAGCATTAATACTCCCAGTAATGTGTCTGAGTGTATAACAGAGCTCCCAGTAATAATACTCCCAGTAATGTGTCTGAGTGTATAACAGAGCTCCACAGCAATAATACTCCCAGTAATGTGTCTGAGTGTATAACAGAGCTCCACAGTAATAATACTCCCAGTAATGTGTGTGAGTGTATAACAGAGCTCCACAGCAATAATACTCCCAGTAATGTGTGTGAGTGTATAACAGAGCTCCACAGCAATAATACTCCCAGTAATGTGTCTGAGTGTATAACAGAGCTCCACAGCAATAATACTCCCAGTAATGTGTCTGAGTGTATAACAGAGCTCCACAGTAATAATACTCTCAGTAATGTGTCTGAGTGTATAACAGAGCTCCACAGCAATAATACTCCCAGTAATGTGCATGAGTGTATAACAGAGCTCCCAGCAATAATACTCCCAGTAATGTGTCTGAGTGTATAACAGAGCTCCACAGCAATAATACTCCCAGTAATGTGTCTAAATGTATAACAGAGCTCCACAGCAATAATACTCCCAGTAATGTGTCTGAGTGTATAACAGAGCTCCACAGCAATAATACTCCCAGTAATGTGTCTGAGTGTATAACAGAGCTCCACAGCAATAATACTCCCAGTAATGTGTCTGAGTGTATAACAGAGCTCCACAGCAATAATACTCCCAGTAATGTGAGTGTATAACAGAGCTCCACAGCAATAATACTCCCAGTAATGTGAGTGTATAACAGAGCTCCACAGCAATAATACTCCCAGTAGTGTGTCTGAGTGTATAACAGAGCTCCACGGCAATAATACTCCCAGTAATGTGTCTTTATACTACAATAAATGTGTTTAGAAATCTGTCTTGTTATAAAATACATTTTAGTTCTATAAATTAATCCTAAAACACCTGAAATTTCTCGGAAGAGCCATGCCCCTGGCCAAATTGCCACTCATAACAACTCTGCTCAGGGTGCGTGTTATCACAATAAACAGCCTGTGCACAGGGCAGGGATTACAACAATAGCATTATGGGTGTGGGATAGTAACCAATTTCACTACATATCCCAAGGCATTTTTCAGGAGGGGGGGGGGGAATATTTGTAATGACGTAATGCTTGGCCCCTTTTTGACAGTGTCATGAAGGGGAGGAGCATAGTCATTATCACATAAAGCCAGGGTGAATAGCATTTTCACAACTATGGTGTCAGGAACACGTTTGCAATCCTGACACTATAGTGTTCGTTTAAGCAAATTAAAGGAACATTCTGGTCATCATAACAACTTCACCTAAATGAAAATGCTATGATGCCAGGAAGCCCCTGGGTGCTCGCTTTCCTTTAAGGGGTTAAATCGCTCTCAAATGGTTTAACCCCAAAGGCTTCCTCCAGCTCCAGATCTCCAGGTCGCTCAGTGGTATTTAGCTTCTGAAACGGAGTGTCAGGAAGTGCAGATTGACGTCAGGCATGGGTGCCGCTGATTGGCTAGAGTGGACAGCTGACGCTCTAAGCCAATCGCTAGTTCCCAGTTCATAAAAATGTTTTACTTTTTTATGAATGGGGAGCTACTGATTGGCTTAGAGTGCCAGCTGACCGCTCTGGTCAATCAGCGACACCCCTACCCAACAGCACTCTGTGCTTCCTGACACTCAGTAAATAAAAGTGAACACATTAATACTGATATTTTTTTACCTTTGGAGATGAGAAGGTCCAGCGTTTCCCTGCCTGGCCCAGGTACCAAAGCCTTATGATGTGGTGTCCAGAATAAAGTGGAGGGTTCACTTCACTTGTCCTTCCTGCTCTAATCTCCTTTTCTTCTCCTTCATTTGGCACAGTCTTCTTTTTCTTCTGACACTGTCTTTTCTCCTCCTTGGCTCCTTCTGCTCCTTTACCTTTCTGCTACTTTCTGCTTATTTTGCGCCCTTCTGCTCCTTTCTCTTTTTGATCCCTTTCTGCTCCTTTTCCTACTTTACCTTTTTTAGACATGTGCGTTTCGTTCCGAATGTAAATTAGGACGAATTAAAGGCAATTCGGATACTCCCGAATGTCCGAATAGCTGAATTGCCAAATTTTCGAAGTTCTGAAGCACAGTATTGCCAAAGTACTAATATACTTACCCAGTGGAAGAATGAAGAATGTTACATTGTATACAAGTTTAAATAAAAAGTATACAAACATAGCCAGGATTCAGCTGTAAGCGTTTGCAACACTTACAACAATCAAGTAACACACATTCATATAAAATGTAAGTTACTTAGCCTGTCAATGTAATGACAGGAATGAATAAGTAGATAACGCCCTAATTCCCACGGTATTAGGGAGCAATCTACTAAAAGGCTGAAAGACCTAAATTGGTCTTTAAGCAAAATTAGTAAATTATGCCCCTACTCGATATACCGCGAGTAGGGGCATGTCTAGTAAACAGTGAGCAGCCTGTGGCTGCTCACTGTAAAAAACAAAAAAAACAAACCTGTGCCCCCCTCCCAAGCCCCCACCCGTTCCGTGTGATTGGGGGGCCTATTGTCCTTTCCCCCCGGCCCCCACCCCTGAGCGGCGGGTGGGGGCCCTAAATAAAAATATAACCGCCCCAGGTGACTAGGGGTCCCCAAACCCCTAGTCAACCCCCTCCCCAAAAAATTATTTAACCCCTACCTACCCCACTCACACTAAAAATAATAAGGGGGGACCATTAACTAGGTACCTGAAAAAAATAAAAAATAAATAAAACTTACCATTTGATGGCTTCTTTTTTCTAACATCTTCTTTTTTCAGCCCCAAAAAGGACAAAATAAAAATCCATAATAACCGACGCACTTTGAGAAAAAAAAAAAAGAAAACCTAGCGCAAAAAAAATAATCAATTTTCACCCATGGAGGGCTCCTCGCAGACTGAGCTCTGCAGGGCGGGGAAAGTCTTATAAAGCCTTGCCCCGCCCTGCAATTAGGCTCAGAGCACTCTGGTTGGTTGGTTTAAGCCATCCAATCAGAGTGCTCTGACAGGTAAATGAAGAGACTGACAGGTAAGTCTCTACATTTACCTGTCACAGCACTCTGATTGATTGAAATCCAGTCAGAGTGCTCTGTGTCATTTTACACAGTATGGGAAAGTTCTTTGGAATTTTCCCACGCTGTGTAATTTGACTTATAACTCTCTGATTGGTTACTTTCAATTAAGCAATCAGAGTGTTGTTATGAGTGAGCAGCCACAGGTCTTTCAGCCTTTTGGTAGATAACTCCCTAATACCGTGGGAATTAGGGAGTTGTCTACTAAGCGGCTGCAAGAGAAGTTCCCAAAATGCCGAAGTTCCGAAATTCCAAAGTGCCGAAGTTCTGAAGTGAAGTGCAGAAGTTCCGAATTGCTGAAGTCCCGAATTTCGGAATGCCGAACAGAACCGAAGATTTTCCCCATGCACATCCCTAACCTTTGTGCCACTTGCTGTCCCTTTCTGCTACTTGCTACCCTTTTCTGCTCTTTCTCCTACTTTACCTTTGTGCTCCTTCTCTCCCTTTCTGCTCTTTGCAGACCATTCCTTCTACTTACAGACCCTTCCTGCTCCTTGCAGACCCATTCCTGCTCATTGCTGCTCCTTGCCCACCCTTCCTTCTAATTTCTGCTCCTTCTACTACTTTATGTTTGTGCTCCTTCTGCCCCTTCCAGCTCATTGCTGACCTTTTCTGCTCCTTGATGTCCTTTCTGTTCCTTCTCCTACTTTAATTTTGTGCTCCTTCTGTCCCTTCCTTCTCCTTGCTGCCCTTTCCAGCTCCTTGCTGACCCCTCCTTCTCCTTGCTAACCCTTCGTGCTCCTTGCTGCCCCTTCCTGCTTCTTCCTGACCCTTCCTGCTCATTTCTGTTCCTTTCTGCGCCTTCACTTACTTTACCTTCCTGCTCCTTGCTGACCCTTCCTGTAGGCTGTCTCCCCATCCCTCACTTACCTGATCTTTAAGCTGTCTCCCCTCCTATCCCTCACTTACCTGATCTGTAGGTGGATCCCCCCATTTCTCACTTCCCTGATCTATAGGCTGCCCCCATGCCTCACTTCCCTGATCTGTAGGCTGCCCCCCAATTCCCCACTTACCTGATCTGTAGGTGCATCCCTCCATCTCTCACTTACATTATCTGTAGGCTGCCCCCCATCCCTCAATTACCTGATCTGTAGGCTGTCCCCCATCCCTCAATTACCTGATCTGTAGGCTTTCTCTGCAGTCTGTGAGTTGCTGGCTGCATGTGCTGCTCCCCTGTGGATTCAGTCAGGAGAGAGAAGCAGGGATAAGATGTAGCTTCCTATCCCTGTCTCTCTCCATACACAGCGCCACCTACTGCACTGTATTTTCAATCTCATACGACAAAAAATAGCAGAACAAGCTGAAAAAATATCATTATGGACTTGGGATAGTAACCGATTACACTACATATCCCAAGCCAACCAATAACAGTATGGACTTGGGATAGTAACCAATTACACTACATATCCCAAGCCAACCAATAGCAGTATGGACTTGGGTAGTTACCAATTACACTACATATCCCAAGCCAACCAATAGCAGTATGGACTTGGGATAGTAACCAATTACACTACATATCCCAAGCCAACCAATAGCAGTATGGACTTGGGATAGTTACCAATTACATTACATATCCCAAGTCAGTCAATAACAGTATGGACTTGGGATACTAGGCCACTTGCCCCCCGTCCCGTCCCGTCATGCTGGTAGTGGTGAGCGGCGGCCCTTGGTGGTGGTGGGGGCCGCTCCCAGTTGCCTCTGCTTCGCTGAGGGCAATGTATTTTGTAGTGCCCTGGCTGATTGCACTGGTGACATACTACAGGGCTTCTTCTATTAAAATTCGGTTGTGTCATGGGTGGTACCGGGTTAGGTCTGGGGTTGGTTACAGGACCTGGCGTTGGGGCGCTGTACCTTACCAGAGGACGGTTCCCACCCGCTTCTCCTTTTCTTCCCTCATGATGCTCATCTGCTAGCTTCGCTGCTTCCTCGACTGTGGACGGCTTCCTGTCTCTGACCCAGTCCCTGGTATCTGCAGGTGTGTGGTCAAAAAATTGTTCTAGCAAGAGAAGTTGTAGTACCTCCTCTAGCATTGTGGCCTGGCAGCCTTGTATCCAATTTTGTGCTGCCCGATACATCCTAAAGGCCCACTCGTTGTAGGAGTCTCGGCCCCCTTTCCGTAATGCCCGAAACTTTTTTCTGTAAGTCTCTGGGGTCACGGCATACCTGGGTAGCAGAATGTCCTTTACCCTGGCGTAGTCATGTATGGCTGTGTCAGGAACTGCTCGGTACGCCTCCGCTTCTCGGCCTGTCAGCTTACTGCTTAAAATCGCGGCCCATTGCTCTGATTCCTGACCTTCCAATGCGCATTGACGCTCAAAATCCTGCAGGTATGCGTCAATTTCCATATCTCCATCTGAAAAACCTTTAAAAGCAGCATAGTTGATCTTTCTCCACTGCCCTCCATTTATAGATCCAGCTAGGGAAGCGTTGTCCCCTTGGTTCACGCTTGCCTGCAGCGCTCTCCGCTCTGCGTTCACTTGTGCCAGCACTTGGGACACCATCTTAGGTGTGGGATTTGGCCCATATAGGTTTAGCCTCTGTTACAAAGGACTCGAAATGACTCCATTATTGTTATTACATGTTGTTACTGTTGCAGCCCTATACTTTTAACATGGGGAAACACGAATGGATTATATGAATTCTTATAAAGACCCATTCGTGATACGAACGGGAGACCCCCCAAACGCTGGCGTGTGCTGCCAATTAACCTCTTCACCCCGCAAAGTACCGAATGGCCGACCACCCGAAGAGCGGAGTGTGGCGCCCATTAACCACCCAGGCGGCTGCGGTCTGCGGTTAACCACAAACTAATTGACGGGCAAGGAGGATCGACGTTCGCCCACAAATCACCGAAGGGGAACTACCGAATAACCTCACGAACGGAGACCCCCTACAGTGGGTTGTGTATCAGCAATTAGCCTGTGGTTTCTGCGGTTAACCGCAACTCAAGTACCGTGCTACCAGGTGGTCCTAATTCATGTACCGAACGCGTTCCACTACCAGACAGACAGCGGGGATTCGCATGAACTTATACCCGAGTTCAGTTCCATAAGTTGGAGGCGAGGTCCCGCTGCTTGTTAAACCGTCTAAAAACATGGCCACCACTCACGATCCAAAATACGGAACGGACTTTATACGGCAGAAATAGATCATTCTGTTCATCGGATTGGAGCGCCATTCGTATGTTTAATGTACCCGAACGCGAACTATTGAATGAATGGTAGAATGAACCGTTTTCCCCTATTAATGTTGAAGTTATGTATTTTTATACAGTTTTATGAGACATAATAAAACGTGGTCTTTTGTGTGCTTGGAGATAATTACCGTATTTATCGGCGTATAACACGCACCGGCGTATAACACGTACCTCATTTTAAGAAGGAAATTTCAGGAAAAAAACTTAAATTTCAAATAAAGAACTTCTTACCCCTTCTTACTCCCTCCCTCTTCTACCTCTTTCTTACTCCTCCCCTCCCCTCTCTTCTTACTCCCCCTCTTCTTACTCCCTCCCCTCTTACCCCCTTTTCTACTCCCTCCCTCTTTCTACTTCCCTTTCTCCCTCTCTACCCTTCTTACTTCCTTCTTTCTCTCCCCTCTTCTTCTTACCCCTTTCTTTCTTACTTCCCCTCTTCTACTTCCTCTCTACCCCCTTTTACTCCCTCTTCTAACCTCTCTTCTTACTTCCCCTCTCCCTCTTCTTACTCCCCCCTCCCCCTCTTCTTACTCCCCCCCTCCCCTCTTCTTACTTACTACGCGGAACAGGAGTTTCTGTTTCCTGTACCCAGTCGGACTGACAGGCAGGTGCACACTGAGCGTGCACCTTCCTATCACTTCGGCCGGGGACCGTGGACAGCAGAGCTGCTCGGCCACGCTACAGGGGAGGGGAGGTGAGTACCAACTGCAGCCGCCTGACCGCTCTTGACAGAGCGCTCAGGCGGCTGGAGTATTTAAAGGGCCGGCGTATAACACGCACCCACAATTTGCTCCCTATTTTCAGGGAGAAAAAGTGCGTGTTATACGGCGATAAATACGGTAGATTGTATAACCGTTGGCCTCATTATCTCCAAGCTGGGCGGGTACTAATTCAAACGATACACTGTACTGTGATTGGTTACTTGTTTGTACTGTACCTGTATTCCATCAGGTCCACAGGGGGCTGTCCTTGGACCTGAGGAATTGCATAAATTGCCATGTTTGTGTGCCAGTAAAATCAGTTCGTTTTGACCCTCAACTTGCAGCCTCGACTCATGTTGTAGGGATCCGGGATATTGATGCTTATATCGTGTTTGGGATACTCTACACTTGCAGCTTATTACCGAAGGAACTCCGTTCGTCTCTCTACAGCGGGAACCAGGACATCCAAGCGATCAACCCCCCCTGCTAGACCGGGGGCAATCGTAACAGCCTCCACATCACCTTTTGTTGGAATTCAGCTTCCTCCTGGCTGACATTCGCCATGCTGCTGGATTGGTCGCCCTCCATCAATTCTGCTATGAGGATAGCTTTCTTTTTGTTGCTGGCTACTTGTCCCCGAGCTTCCAGCAGATCCTTTACAGTGGTCCTTTTTAGTTTCTCCTACTGCTGGGCCATTCACCAGTTGTCCTTATGCGTTCCATTCAATCCCGTCGCTTGCCACCAGTTGTTAAGACCTGCAGTGGTTATGGTGCTGCGGTCTTGGTTCCCTCTCCCAACAGCTGAGCATAAGTGATTATAGCTGCAGCAGGGAGTAGAGGAATAAAACAGATGAAATGCAGTTCCAAGGTGATTCTTCCCAGCAAATAGAATATCCCCCAAACATGAGCCTAGACTTCAAGAAGGGTGTAACAGGAATAATCTTTATTGAAAACACACGGGCTTTTATGAGAAATCCTCCTGCAAGAGGACCTCTCACAGCAAACAAAAGCAACAGCCAATCATCACACAGATTTACAGTATTACACGCCTCCTCTCTGCGTGGGAGATATTGAGATAAGTTAAGGAATAAACCAATTATCTCCAGGCAGAGAGCACACAATTTCCCCAAAACTTAGAACACCCCATTCCCCACAAGGTATCCCCACAAATTAGCCCCGATCTGGGGGACAAACATATCCAAATTTCACTTAGGTTCAGGGGTTCTGAAAAAGTGTGGAGGGTCCCTTTTACCGACCACACACGTGGCTCCTGCCCAAAACAGTTCCACGAATTCAGCGTGTGCGGTCGGTCAATTCACAAAACTGTAAAAACAAACAAAAGTCCCAAATGGATTCCCCTGGCCCATAGTAGCGATTGCTCCCCTTGTCCATTCGCACAGAACTACCGAATGGGGCTTCCCTGGCTTTTCGGGAAATATGAGAAGCCGGCGTTCGGTAGTTTCCAGCTGTAGTTCGTGAGGTCGAGTGGCCGATTTTAGTTCCAGACACTCGACGACCAAGTCCCGCTGGCTCTCCTCGTGCGAACAAGATGGCCGCCGTTTTCTTTTCCACGTGGCGTTCGGTTGTACGAACAGTGGCCGCCCAGGGAGCACTTAATAGCTTGTTCCTTTGTACTAAATGAGCCAGGAGGGTGGTCGGTGTTCGGTAGTTACACCTTGCAAGTAATTACATATAAAAATACCAAATCAAAAGGAGAAAATGTCAGGCAAAAGTCAATTTTCTTCACACACTTCTAGCAGTCAAACTGGAACAGCATACAGTAAATCCCCCAAAGAACGAGACAAGGCTCCGTTTTGAGGGTCAAGCAGTGAACAGACAGAGCTGTGGGTTTATTGTTCTTATGTACACATTCTTACACATTAGTACCACCCACAGGGTTTTGGAAAACAACAATACACTCAGATGCTCCCACACTAAATCCTCCCCTCTGCCTGTGATACAATTACCTTACACAATGGGTAATGTAATTATCACAGCCAGAGAAATACAGTTTTTCCACATTATTCATAACTTGAAAAGTATGCATCACATTCTGATTTTCAGAATCAGCATACTCCAAATACAAACAAATGTCAAAATCATCTAAATTGGTCCATTGGTTCAAAAGATAGATCAAAGTCCTTTGTGACCAAATGAAGCATGGCTTTTCTGCCCAAAACTAGTTCCACAGAGACTTCTATCCTGGAGATAATTGGGAAGTAATCTCCAAGGTCAGAGGCAAAACTCCATTGAACACATGGCAGCAAAAGACAAAAAAACACATTAAAATATATAACTGTGCAGCCATTGCACAAAACAGGTACATTCAACATATCCCCAGATAGCTCAGATCTGAGCGCACATTATTACTGAATGGCGCTCAGAGCACACACATACAGTTCAATTGCCATGGAGCCAAAGTCTTTCCCATAGTCTTTCATTATACGAATGGGCTCCATGGCATAGCTATCTGGGGTATTACCGCTCAAACAGGGCAAGCACCGAATGACCCGGCTTTCGTGTCTTCGCAGGGGAAAATCAAGCATTTCAACATGGGGCCATAGTCTAAAGGCAGCAGGCGGGCAACCAGGCTCCTCTAATGCACAGTGGCAAGATTGGTCTCGTCACACCCAGGTCCCGCTTCAATTGGTGGCAAGCGACGGGATCCCATGTCCCTGCCAACAGACCCATGGACTACAGTGATCTAAAGCGACCTACACTGCAGGGCTTGTGTGGAGCCAGAGGAATAACGCCTGGTGGGCGTAACAAGGCCCAATTGACTGCTGCACTCATGGAGGACAACCAGGCATGCAGTGAGGCAACGAACCCCAGCCAGGGGCCGGAGATGAGGAGGAAGTGCGCAAGGAGATGGAACGGCACCTGGCATATTACCGAGAGCCACCCTCAGAGGAGATTGTCAGCAGGACCTTTTTGGAGGTGCAAGCCTATGTCCTTGCCAATAGATCAAGGAAGAAGGGAGCAGAGGGTGCCAGGAAGCACAACCACCCTGGCCCACAAGCTACCATACAATGCCTTCAAAGAGTTCAAGGAAGCAGAAGAAGGCATCGATTACTTTTTACAAGACTTTGAGCGCCAGTGCCTAGAGTAGCTGTTGACATTATAGTTGCGCAGGCACTTTGAGAACCTCTAGAGAACCTCAGGCCAATTGCACGTCCCCTTGACGGAGACGACGCATTCGGATGTCTGCCCTATCAACTTTCAATGGACTTTCTGCGCCTACCATTGTGACCACGGGTAACGGGGAATCAGGGTTCAATTCCAGAGAGGGTGCCTGAGAAACGGCTACCACATCCAAGGAAGGCAGCAGGCGCGCAAATTACCCACTCCCGATGCGAGGAGGTAGTGACGACAAATAACAATACAGGATTCTTTAGAGGCCCTGTAATTGTAATAAGTCCACTTGAAATCCTTTAACTAGGATCAATTGGAGGGCAAGTCTGGTGCAGAGCGTCTGACCCATGGGTGCTGCAGCTGAATTCCACCGTCGCCTGCTGCTGCTTGCACAGTCTCTCCAGCATGTTCAAGGTGGAGTTCGACCTTGTGGACACGTCGCATATGAGGCTGTGAGCGGGAAGGCCAAAGTTACACTGCAGCGCAGACAGGCAAACTGTACTATTTAGCACCCAAAAAAATTTGAGTTGGTCAAACTGCGCTGTAACCACAGTATTTGATGGTTCTATTTGACTGTCAGATATGAAGTGCACACCCCAAATTTACTTTTTATCACCCCAAAAATTTGAATGGGTCAAAGTGCGCTGTAAGCACAGTGTTTGACGGTTCTATTTGACTCTCAGATATGAAGTGTACAACCTAAATTTACTTTTTATCACCCCAAAACTTTGAATGGGTCAAAGTGCGCTGTAAGCACAGTGTTTGACGGTTCTATTTGACTCTCAGATATGAAGTGTACAACCTAAATTTACTTTTTATCACCCCAAAACTTTGAATGGGTCAAAGTGCGCTGTAAGCACAGTGTTTGACGGTTCTATTTTACTCTCAGATATGAAGTGCACCGCAGTACGCAAATGTACTATTTAGCACTAGCACCCAAAACAATTAGAATTGTTCAAAGTGCGCTGTAAGCACAGTGTTTGACGGTTCTACTTGACTCTCAGATATGAAGTGCACCGCAGGACACAAATGTACTATTTAGCATCCAAAACTATTAGAATTTTTCAAAGTGCGCTATAAGCACAATATTTGACGCTTCTATTTGACTCTCAGATATGAAGTACACACCCCAAATTTACTTTTTATCACCCCAAAAATTTGAATGGGTCAAACTGCACTGTAAGCACAGTATTTGACGGTTCTATTTGACTCTCAGATATGAAGTGCACCGCAGGCCGCAAATGTACTATTTAGCACCCAAAACAATTTTAATTTTTAAAAGTGCGCTGTAAGAACAGTGTTTGACGGTTCCTATTGACTCTCAGATATGAAGTGCACCGCAGGCCGCAAATGTACTATTTAGCACCCAAAACAATTAGAATTTTTAAAAGTGCGTTGTAAGCACAGTGTTTGTCGGTTCTATTTGACTGTCAGATATGAAGTGCAGGCCGCAAAGGTACTATTTAGAAGCCAAAAAAATTTGAATTTGTCAAACTGCGCTGTAACCACAATATTTGACAGTTCTATTTGACTCTCAGATATGAAATGCACTGCAGGACGCAAATGTACTATTTAGCATTAGCACCCAAAACAATTAGATTTTTTAAAAGTGCGCTGTAAGGTCAGTATTTGACGGTTCTATTTGACTCTCAGATATGAAGTGCAGGCCACAAATTTACTTTTTGTCACCCCAAAAATTTGAATGGGTCAAGCTGCACTGTAAGTACAGTATTTGACGGTTTTATTTGACTCTCAGATATGAAGTGCACCGCAGGACGCAAATGTACTTGTAGCTGAGAGCTGTTTTCCCACAGCTAAACTCCACCAAGTACTTTAAGAGGATGCAGGAACAAGTAATAAATCCAATAGAATATCCAGAACAATCAGCAATACAATCCAATAATATCCCATCACTTTCCCCAATCACTGGACGACACACAGTATCAGGAGTAGAACTGAACTTTTAATCACACAACCTTCTTTTAAAGAATTCTCCCATGCAAGGGAGGGATTTACAGGAATTACATCATACACGAGTTGCCACCCACACATCCCCTCCCCATAGTGTGACACATAATCCCATTATGTAAGACACAGTTCCCCTGGTTTTCTGGATGTACCCCTAAACCTAGAAGTACCCCTTTAAATTTAACATCCCTGGTAACCCTGATCTGGGTGAATAACATATCCAAAAATCACCCAAATCAGATCAGGGGTCCAGGAGTTATGGGGGTTTAAAGTTTTGTGGAGGTCCCTTTTGGACCACTGAAGCATGGCTTTCCAGCCCAAACCAGTTCCAACTAGTCTGGCAGTGTGTCTGGGACAACGCCCTGCTGGAGAACAATGGGACAGGAAACGGGGGAGGGGTACACCTCCCTATACACAATCTATACACAGTCTAATAGAAGTCCATACACTGTTACTTAGAGTTTTGTGTACTCCAGGCATAGGAAAATCTCTGCAGGGCCAACAATCAATAAAAGGGAATGAGACAGCCAAAAATGGGATCCGCTACACTGCTCCCCATTGCCCACAAGCCAGCATACACAGTCAGATCTATTACGGATCGACTTGGGGATGTCCGGAGATGCTCACGAATCATTTTTCCAGTTCAGTCTGTCTCGACAAGCCGTCAGCGTTTCCATTCTGTTTCCCCGGGCGGTATTGTATATTAATGTCAAAGGGCTGCAGCGCCAAACTCCAGCGCAGCAGCCTGGCATTGTCCCCAGCCACCCGATTCAACCACACCAACGGGTTGTGATCCGTGAGCAACAAAAATGGCTGTCGATACAAGTACGGTTGTAATTTCTTCAGGGCCCACACCATGGCCAGGTATTCCTTTTCGATGGCGGCGTAGCTTACTTCTCTTGATAACAATTTTCTACTGATGTAAGCCACAGGATGTTCTCCGCCATCGGCCTCGACTTGGCTCAGTACTGCCCCCAGTCCAAACATAGAAGCGTCTGTGTGGACAAGAAAACGTTTAGTTGGATCAGGGGCTGCCAAGACGGGAGCATTTACCAGTGCGTTCTTCAGCTGTTGGAATGCCTGCTCACACACCGGGGTCCAGGTGACCTGATGGGGAAGGTTGTTACGGGTAAGGTCGGTAAGGGGTTGGGCCAGGGCGCTATAATTGGGCACAAACTTCCTATAATACCCTGCCGTCCCTAAAAAGGCTAACACCTGAGTTTTGGTCCTAGGGGTTGGCCACTGAGCTACGGCCTCTACCTTTGCGGGTTCTGGCTTCTGCATATCGCAACCTACTCGGTGACCGTGGTACTGAACCTCAGCCATCCCAATTCTGCACGTGGCTGGCTTTAACGTTAACCCTGCCTCCCTGATCCTGTCTATAACCGCCCCTATATGGGTTAGGTGCGCCTGCCAGGTATTGCCTGGGGCGTTCTTCATCCCAAAAGGCATTACCTTAAATTGGTACAAGCCGAATGGTGTGACAAACGCCGACTTAGGGATAGCGTCTGGAGCTAAAGGAATCTGCCAATACCCCTTACAAAGATCAATTGTAGTGAGGTATTGGCCCCTAGCCATCTGGTCCAGCAATTCATCTATCCTGGGCATAGGATAGGCGTCAGATACGGTTTTCTCATTTAATCTCTGGTAGTCCACGCAGAAACGGGTGGTACCATCCTGTTTCGGTACCAGGACTACCGGAGAAGCCCAAGGGCTGTCAGAAGGCTCAATGACTCCCAGTTTCAGCATCTCATTGATCTCCTGGCGCATGTGTTCCCGCACCGCCTCTGGTATGCGGGATGGGGTTTGGCGCATAGGTAACTGGCCTGGGGTTTCTACGCGATGAGTTGCCAGGGGCGTGTAACCTGGTACATTAGAGAAGGATTCTTGTTTTTCCCTCAGCAACTGTTGTACCTCACTACGCTCCTGAGGACTCAGCCACTCCCCCAGCTTAACCTCGGCTATGTCGGTACCTGATTTCCTGTCCTCTAGCAGGTCTGGAAGGGGAAGGTTGTCAAAATCTTCAGAGGGGGGTGCACAAATGGCTGTCACCTCGTCGGAGCGCTCCCGGTAGGGTTTCAGCATGTTCACATGAATCATGCGTCGCCCCCCTGAGCCAGCACAGGGGCCAATTATATAGGTGGTGTCGCAGCGCTGCTCCAGCACCTTATAAGGGCCCTGCCAGGCAGCCTGTAGCTTGTCATGCCGGACAGGTTTTAAAATTAAAACTTTCTGTCCTACCTGAAAGCTACGGTCCCTGGCGTTCCGATCATACCATGTGCGCTGACGTGTCTGCGCTGCCTGGAGGTTCTCCCGTACTGCTCGGGTTAGTTCCTCCAGTCGGTTCCGAAATTCCAGTACATAAGGTATGATAGAAGTACCTGTGGAGCTGTGTTCTCCCTCCCAGTGCTCCTTAATGAGATCCAGGGGACCTTTGACCCGTCTCCCATATAATAATTCAAACGGGGAGAACCCCGTGGATTCCTTCGGCAACTCCCGATAAGCAAAGAGGAGGTGTGGTAAGAATCTTTCCCAGTCCCGATGGGTTTCTGCGAACATTCGGAGCATCTGTTTCAATGTTCCATTAAACCGTTCACTAGCCCATTGGTCTGGGGGTGATATGGGGCACTGATTATTGGCCTCATGTAACAAAATTTCCATAGCTGCTGTGTGACCTCCACAGTAAACTGAGTGCCCTGATCGGAGAGGATCTCCCGGGGTAATCTGTGACGAGACCAATCTCGCCACATTGCATTGGAGAAGTCTGGTTGCTCCCCTGTTGCCTTTGGATTATGGCCCCATGTTAAAAGGCTTGATTTTTCCCTGCAAAGACATGAAAGCCGGGTCATTTGGTGCTTGCCCTGTTTGAGCAGTGATACCCCAGATAGCTACACCATGGAGCCCATTCATATAATGAAAGACTATGGGAAAGACTTTGGCTCCATGGCAATTGAACTGTATGTGTGTGCTTTGAGCGCCATTCAGTAATAATGTGCGCTCAGATCTGAGCTATCTGGGGATATGTTGAATGTACTTGTTTTGTGCAATGGCTGCACAGTTATATGTTTGTATGTGTTTTATTGTCTTTTGCTGCCATGTGTTCAGTTGAGTTTTGCTTCTGTCCTTGGAGATAATTGGATTACTTCCCAATTATCTCCAGGATAGAAGACTCTGTGGAACTGGTTTTGGGCAGAAAAGCCATGCTGCCTTTGGTCACAAAGGACTACGATCTATCTTTTAAACCAATGGAGCAATTTAGATGATTTTGACATTTGTTTGTATTTGGAGTATGCTGATTCTGAAAATCAGAATGTGATGCATACTTTTCAAGTTATGAATAATGTGGATGTTATAATTACATTACCCATTGTGTAAGGTAATTGTATCACAGGCAGAGGGGAGGATTTTGTGTGGGAGTGTCTGAGTGTATTGTATGTGTTTATTGGTTGTGTTCCAAGGCCCTGTGGGTGGTACTAATGTGTAAGAATGTGTACATAAGCACAGTAAACCCACAGCTCTGACTGTTCACTGCTTGACCCTGAAAACACAGAGCTTTGTCTCGTTCTTGGGGGGATTTACTGTATGCTGTTCCAGTTTGACTGGTAGGAGTGTAAACCTATTTGTATGGTTTTTCCTATTCGGGTGTTTATGGCATTCGGATGGTTTCCTGTTTGGCGGATTGGTGTTCTGCAGTAGCTGTGCCTGTGTCTCTGGAAGGGAAGATCTACTAAACGGCGGTTTAACCCTTTTATGCCTGGGGGTGCCGTTACAATTGGTGGCAAGCGGCGGGATCGTTCCTACAGCCAGAAGGACAGCTACAGGAGACACCATTCCATGGATTTTACAATTTGAGGGCAATGCATGTCTGAGTACAGCGACCCTGACAGCACCAGGATGGAACCAGCAGTGGCGTACAGCTACTCAAGGAGAGAGTTTGACAATATGATGCAATTGCGACTGAAGTTCTTTGGACCCAATCCAGCTGAGAAATACGTGAAGTTCGTGAGGAACCTAGTGTGCAAGAATCTGCAATACCGGGCAGAAAGAGAAGGTCAGCTGGCACGTTGGGAGGAACTCCAGCAGCATGTACTGCAGGGAATTGGGAGCCCAGTCTCCATTCCCCAGCGGCAGTGTGATCGGCAGAGAATTGGGAGCCCAGTCTCCATTCCCCAGTGGCAGTATGATTTATTGGGAATTGGGAGCCCAGTCTCCATTCCCCAGCGGCAGGCTGAGTTACAGGGGGCAGAGATAGTTGCTTCTGTCCCCCGGCAGCAGAGTGAATTGCAGGGAATTGGGAGCTCAAGCTCCATTCCCCAGCGGCAGGCTGGGTTACAGGGGACAGAGATAGTTGGTCCTGTCCCCCAGCGGCAGTGTACCTTGCAGGGAGAGGAGAGCAGCCTCCTCCCTCCCCAGTGGCAGGGTGAGCTACAGGGATGTTGGGCAGTCGTCTCAGATCCCCAGCGGCAGTGTGAATTACAGGGAATTGGGAGCCCGGTCTCCATTCCCCAGCGGCAGTATGAGTCATTGGGAATTGGGAGCCCAGTCTCCATTCCCCAGCGGGAGATACAGCAGGGAATTGGGAGCCCAGTCTCCATTCCCCAGCGGCAGAGTGTCCTACAGGGAATAGAGAGCCCAGTCTCCTTTCCCCAGCAGCAGGACTCTGTATTGGGAGCAGAGACAGTCGGTCTCCCTCCCCCGCGGCTGGAAGTATATATGGGAGAGGAGCTTGTTACCCCCTCTCCCCAGGGGGGGACAGTAAATCCCACAACCTTGCAGATGGGACCATGGTATCTGCACTTACAGCACAGGGGGTAGGGATGGTCGGTTCTGCCCCCCAGCAACAGGGCTGTTTAGCCAAAGGGGAGAAAGTCGGTCTCCCCCTCCAGCAACCGAGCGGTGTAACCAAAGGGGAGACAGTCGGTCTCCCCCTCCAACAACCAGGCTTCAACCAGGCTACTCCCGTGGTAGCGCTGGCACCAGGGCAGAGTACCGCTGGTCTCTGCCCACTCAGCAACCCACCAAGTCAGCTTACCAGTCACCCACCCAGCCGTGGTGAGGCACCTGGACATGGACAAAGTTCTCCTCTACCCAGGTGTACTAACCATCTATTGTGGGTGGGCTGTATTACTATTTGTGTGTTGTGTGTGGGCTGCTGGACTAACAAGGGCACTGACCGGCAGGAGGTCAGATATCCTGTTAGTCTGTTTGGAAAAGGGGAGAGATGTGACGAGACCAATCTCGCCACATTGCATTGGAGAAGCCTGGTTGCTCGCCTGATGCCTTTGGATTATGGCCCGATGTTAAAAGGCTTGATTTTTCCCTGCGAGGACAGGAAAGCCGGGTCATTTGGTGCTTGCCCTGTTTGAACGGTGATACCCCAGATAGCTATGCCATGGAGCCCATTCGTATAATGAAAGACTATGGGAAAGACTTTGGCTCCATGGCAATTGAACTGTATGTGTGTGATCTGAGCGCCATTCAGTAATAATGTGCGCTCAGATCTGAGCTATCTGGGGATACGTTGAATGTACCTGTTTTGTGCAATGGCTGCACAGTTATATGTTTTTATGTGTTTTATTGTCTTTTGCTACCATGTGTTCAATGGAGTTTTGCTTCTGTCTTTGGAGATAATTGGAATACTTCCCAATTATCTCCAGGATAGAAGACACTGTGGAACTGGTTTTGGGCCGAAAAGCCATGCTTCCTTTGGTCACAAAGGACTACGATCTATCTTTTGAACCACTGGACCAATTTGTATGAATTTGACATATGTTTGTATTTGGAGTATGCTGATTCTGAAAATGTAAGTGTGTTTATGTGAATGTGATGCATACTTTTAAAATTATGAATAATGTGGAAAAACTGTATTTCTCTGCCTGTGATAATTACATTACCCATTGTGTAAGGTAATTGTATCACAGGCAGAGGGGAGGATTTTGTGTGGGAGTGTCTGAGTGTATTGTATGTGTTTATTGGTTGTGTTCCAAGGCCCTGTGGGTGGTACTAATGTGTAAGAATGTGTACATAAGCACAATAAACCCACAGCTCTGACTGTTCACTGCTTGACCCTCAACACAGAGCTTTGTCTCGTTCTTGGGGGGATTTACTGTATGCTGTTCCAGTTTGACTGCTAGGAGTGTAAACCTATTCGTATGGTTTTTCCTATTCGGCTGTTTACAGCATTCGTATGGTTCGCTGTTCGGCGGATTGGTGTTCTGCAGTAGCTGTGTCTGTGTCTCTGGAAGGGAAGATCTACTAAACGGCGGTTTAACCCTTTTATGCCTGGGGGTGACGTTACATAATACTACCCGTGAGAAAATCTTCATGAGTGCCTCAGCCACCGTTTCTGCATGAATGTTAGTTAATGCTACCACCTCAGGATACCTGGTAGCATAGTCTACCACTGTTAATATGTATTTCTTACCCGAGGGGCTAGCCTTCCTTAAGGGACCTACTATGTCCACCGCTACGCGGCTAAACGGCTCCTCCACTATGCGTAGGGGGTGCAACTTGGCTTTCCTGCGGTCTCCCCTTTTTCCTACCCTTTGGCAGGTATCACAGGTACCGCAATACCTCCGGGCCTCCTGACTTATCCCTGGCCAGAAGAAACTCTGGGTCAATCGATACCGGGTGCGACTAACTCCCAGGTGTCCGGATAGCGGTATATCATGCGCTACCGGGAGTAATTCGGATCGGTACTGTAGCGGATGGCACCAGGCGACCCTACAAAAATACTGTATAAAGCTGCATCCGTGTATCTGCTGTATTTTCTGTGTATTGAAAAAGAATTGTATTCCTCTGATT
>OW240914.1:358316038-358340652 GCA_933207985.1 Pelobates cultripes
GTTGGTGATTGCAGTAGCTGCTGGTCTATGGGAAAGGGGATTATCGCCTAAACGGATTTAATCCCCTTGTGAGAGAAACGGTCCGTTACAATTGGTGGCAGCAGTGGGATCGTTCCTACAACCAGAAAGACAGCTACAGGGCAACACCATTCCTTGGATTACAAAGTGAGGGCAACGCCAGTACACGTACAGCGACCCTATCGACAAAAGAACCAACTTCAGCAGCGCAAGCATGGCACCTAGCTACACTCAGGAGCAGTATGACAGAGAGTTTGCTATGCGGCTGGCTTTCTTTGGACCCAACCCCCGGAGAAATACGTGCAGTTCGTAAGGAGCCAGGTAGACGAGTACCTGGAGTTCATGGCAGATCCAGCCAAAGGTATCAGCCGCCCTATCCGGAGGCAGAGTGCGTTACAGGGACTCATAGGTGTACCCCAGGGAGCAGAAGGTGCCGTCCTTCCTCCCCAGCGGCAGTGTGTATCCCAGGGAGCTGAAGGTACCGTCCTTCCTCCCCAGCGGCAGTGTGTATCCCAGGGAGCTGAAGGTACCGTCCTTCCTCCCCAGGGGCAGTGTGTATCCCAGGGAGCTGAAGGTGCAGTCCTTCCTCCCCAGCGGCAGTGTGTATCCCAGGGAGCTGAAGGTGCAGTCCTTCCTCCCCAGCGGTAGTGTGTATCCCAGGGAGCTGAAGGTGCCGTCCTTCCTCCCCAGCGGCAGTGTACCCCAGGGAGCTGAAGGTGTGCGTCCTTCACTCCCCAGCGGCAGTGTATCCCAGGGGAGCTGAAGGTGTCGTCCTTCCTCCCCAGCGGCAGTGTGTGTCCCAGGGAGCGGAAGGTGTCGTCCTTCCTCCTCAGCGGCAGTGTGTCTCCCAGGGAGCTGAAGGTGTCGTCCTTCCTCCCCAGTGGCAGTGTGTGTCCCAGGGAGCTGAAGGTGCCGTCCTTCCGCCCCAGCGGCAGTGTGTCCCAGGGAGCTGAAGGTGCCGTCCTTCTTCCCCAGCGGCAGTGTGTATCCCAGGGAGCTGAAGGTGTCGTCCTTCCTCCCCAGCGGCAGTGTGTACCCCAGGGAGCAGAAGGTGCTGTCCTTCCTCCCCAGCCGCAGTGTGTATCCCAGGGAGCTGAAGGTGCCGTCCTTCCTCCCCAGCGGCAGTGTGTATCCCAGGGAGCTGAAGGTGTCGTCCTTCCTCCCCAGCGGCAGTGTGTACCCCAGGGAGCAGAAGGTGCCGTCCTTCCTCCCCAGCGGCAGTGTGTATCCCAGGGAGCTGAAGGTACCGTCCTTCCTCCCCAGCGGCAGTGTGTATCCCAGGGAGCTGAAGGTACCGTCCTTCCTCCCCAGCGGCAGTGTGTCCTGCAGGAAGCGGAGACAGTCGGTCTCGCTCCCCAGCAGCAGGACAATATATTAAAAGGGGAGACAGTTGGTCCCCCTCTCCAACAGCAGAGAGTGTTCCAGGGAGAGGAACCAGTTATCACCTCTCTCCAGCAACAGGATGAATTATTGAAAGGGGAGACAGTCGGTCTCCCCCTTCAACAGCAGAGAGTGTGTCAGGGAGAGGAGCTTGTTATCCCCTCTCCCCAGCGGCTGAAAGTATGTATGGGAGAGGAGCTTGTTACACCCTCTCCCCAGCGGCAGCTTAGCCCACCAAGGGGAGACAGTAATCTCCACAACAGTGCAGATGGGACAGTAGTCGCTGCACATGCACCACCGGGGGTAGGAACAGTCGGTCCTGTCCCCCAGCAGCAGGACTGTTTAGGCAAAGGGGAGACAGTCTGTCCCCCGCTCCAGCAACCAGGCTCCAACCAGACTACTCCCGTGGTAGTGCTGGCACCAGGACAGAGTACCGCTGGTCTCTGCCCACTCAGCAACCCACCCAGTACGCTGACCAGTCACCCACACAGCCATGGTGAGGCACCTGGACACGGACAAAGTTCCCCTCTACCCAGGTGTAGTAGCCAGTTATTGTGGGTGGGCTGTATTACTGATTGTGTTTTGTGGGTGGGCTGCAGGACTAACAAGGGCACTGACCGGCAGGAGGTCAGATACCCTGTTAGTCTGATTGGTAAAGGGGAGAAGTGTGGCGAAACCAACCTCGCCACTGTGCACTGGAGAAGCCTGGTTGACAGCCTCCTGCCATCTGACTATGGCCCCCTTTTAAAAGACTTTATTTTTGCCTGCAGAAAAGCTGTATTCGTGCTTTTCTGCCTGGGGTTCGGTAGATTTGTTTGAATGTGTTATACCCCAGATAGGAATCCCATGGAGCCCATTTGTATGAAACTGACTGTAAAGACTTTGGCTCCATGGCGATTAAACTGTATTCGTGTGGTCTGAGCACCATTCACTTAATAATGTGCGCTTAGACCTGAGCTATCTGGGATATGTGAAATGTCTGTGTTTTATGTATAAAAGGTGACTTTATGTATTTTAAAGTGTTTTGTGTCTTTTTGCAACCATGTGCTTAATGGAGTCTTGTGTCTGTCCTGGGAGATAATTGAATTACTTATCTCCAGGATAGAAGACTCTGAAACTGGTTTGGGCCAGAAAGCCATGCTTCATTTAGTCACAAAGGACTTTTTACTAACTTTTGAACCCCTTGTCTGATGTGTGCCATTTTTGAATATGTTGTTCCCCTGAATGGATTGATTGTGAATATGTAATTTTATGTGAATGTGATGTATGGTTTTAGAGTTATGAAAGTTGGGTAGAAAGTATGTTTTAACTGTATGTATAATTGAGTTTCCTCTCAGGATAAGGGGAGGGAATATGTGGGATGTAACTGTGATGTGATTGGTTGTTTTGTAACGCCCTGTGGGCTGTACTATGTTTTGTGGATTGTAATAAAAACCAGGCTGGGTGTGCCAGCACTGGAGATTCTGCTTAACCCTCAAAACGAAGTGTCGTCTCGTTATTGGGGGAATTGGATTGTGTGCTGACTGCCAGGAGTGTAATCCGTTTGTATTGCTTTTCCTGTTAGGCTGCTTCCAGGGTTCCTGTGTCTGCTGTTCGAGAGTTGGTGAATACGTGCAGTTTGGAGTTCAGGAGGTTGGTGATTGCAGTAGCTGCTGGTCTATGGGAAAAGGGATTATCGCCTAAACCGATTTTATCCCCGTTTGAGAGAAACGGTCCGTTACAAAGCTCCTCTCCCATATATACTTCCAGCCGCGGGGGAGGGATACCGACTGTCTCTGCTCCCAATACAGAGTCCTGCTGGGGAAAGGAGACTGGGCTCTCTATTCCCGGTAGGACACTCTGCCGCTGGGGAATGGAGACTGGGCTCCCAATTCCCTGTTTTATCTCCTGCTGGGGAATGGAGACTGGGCTCCCAATTCCCCAAAAATCACGATGCCGCTGGGGAGGGAGGACACTGCTCTCCTCTCCCTGGACTTCACACTGCCTTCCCGGCATATCACTTGGCTGCTGGGGGGCAGGAACAACTACCTCTGCCCCCTGTAACTCAGCCTGTCGCTGGGGAGGGAGGACACTGCTCTCCTCTCCCTGCACTTCACACTGCCTTCCCGGCATATCACTCTGCTGCTGGGGGCAGGAACAACTACCTCTGCCCCCTGTAACTCAGCCTGCCGCTGGGGAGGGAGGACGCTGCTCTCCTCTCCCTGCACTTTACACTGCCGCTGGGGAATGGAGACTGGGCTCCCAATTCCCGGCATATCACACTGCCGCTGGGGAGTGGAGATTGGGCTCCCAATTCCCTGCTGTATCTGCCGCTGGAGTTTCTCCCAACATGCAAGGGTTGGATCTGCCCGGGTTTCCCTCCCAAACTCCTCTGGGGAATCCCAGCTTAAGGGGACCTGATCTGGGGTACCAGTCGGGGAAGGAGATCTTACCTGGGTCTCATCAGCAGGTGGGCTGGTTCCGGCAGCACGGGTCTGGGCACGGGTGGTCACTGGGTTCACATCTGCAGGGCCCATAGGGGCATAGGCTGAAACCAAAGGGGCCAAATCGTTTCCCAGAAGAACATCTGCGGGCAAGTCTTTCATCACCCCCACATCCACATGTCTAGCGCCCACTCCCCAATCCAAATGTACCCGGGCAACAGGTAAGCGAAACACGGCAGAATCACCCTTACCCTTACCCTTACCCTTACTGCCACAGTGTCCCCCGTGTGCTGATGCTCTGAGACCAAGTTCTTTTGGAGTAGTGTCATCGTGGCTCCTGTGTCTCTCAGCCCATTTACCACTCTGCCATTCAGCTTCACGGTTTGCCGATGTTGCTGGCGATTATCTTGGTGAGCTGCTTGCACTGGGTCTGCCTTGTGTAGGATGCCCCAGAACTCCTCCTGCTCTATGCAGTGAGCAGCAGGCTGGGGTGACCGCTGGTTCCCACTGGCTGGTCTCCTCCAGGACTGAGCTTGATTGGCACTGTTCAGTGGGCACTCGGGACGCTTGTGCCCCAACTGTTTGCACCCAAAGCACCGGATGGGTTGGGAATAATCCCGGGCATTAAATCAGGATGGCTGCACAAAATTGTTAGCTGGTGGTGCGGCTGGGGTACGGTGTACTGGGGGTTGGTAGGCTGAAGGAGCGGGTATTACTGCTGGTCGATACTCCAGTCTGGCAGGGGCTTTGGCAGCTGTACCATCCAACTTGCAGGCATCCGTGTATTCGTCTGCCAGATGAGCAGCCTCGGGTAGGGTAGAGGGTTTTCTATCTCTGACCCACTCCCGGACCCCAGCAGGTAGGCTATCAAAGCAGTGCTCCAGCAGGAACACTTGTAACACCTCCTCCCCAGTTACCGCTTTGCATCCTGCCATCCAGTGTGCTGCGGTACGATGAACTCTGCAGGCCCACTCCACATAAGAGTCCCCAACCAGCTTATTGGTTTCTCTAAACCTCCGCCTGTACGCTTCTGGGGTCACCGCATACCTGGCCAGGAGTGCATCCTTCACAGCCCGGTAGCTGGTGATCTCCTCCTCTGGGATGGCCCGAAACGCTTCACTAGCCCAGCCGGATAATTTCCCAGAGAGGATGGTGACCCATTCAGCTGCAGGTACCTGGTGTAGAGCACACTGCCTCTCGAAGTCCGCCAGGAACCCATCAAACTCTCCCTCGGTTTCCACAAAGTTTTTAAATGCAGCAAAGGGTACCTTCTTTCTAGCAAAAACATCATTATTGTAGGGTACCTCTGCTGCTGCAGCCCCTCTTTCCCGGAGCGCCTGTTGTGCTGCTACTGCTGCCTGCACACGCTCCACGATGTCAGCTGAGGGGTTGGGGCCAAAATGTGCCAGCCTTATTTGCACTGCCTGGTTAAATTGTAATTCCTCGGGTGTTAAATCCAAGGTACTGGGCACATTGACTCTCTCCATTCCCGGTGCTGCATCCATCTCCAGTAGCAAAGCAATAATCTCCCGTTTCTTTAAATTGCTTGCAGACCTTCCTCGGCGTTCCAATATGTCCTTAAGTGTAGCACGCCTTAATTCCTCGTACTGCATGTCTTGTAGCTGACCTCCAATGCTGTGGGATTCATCCCGTCGCTTGTCACCAATTGTTAAGACACCTCCAGTGTCTTTAGGCAAAACCGCCGTTTAGTAGACCTTCCCCGTCTGCAGTAACAGTCTCCGTTCGCTTAATCTGTAGTATACGAACCAAATGCAGGGGAAGCGGCAATCTCCCGACCGAGATCCGTGAACGGCTCCAAACTCCCGAACGGCAATACACGAACTGCTGCTAGCCGCGAACAACAATATTCACCAAGCGGCTTCCGTTCCATCCAGCAGTCTCTAAACGTGAAGAAGAAATCCCCCCAATAACGAGACAGAAGCTCCGCATTGAGGGTCAAACAGGATCTGGCTTTACTGTGGGCTACCTGCCCGTATTTATGCAGGTATCCCACTTGGTGGACACTCCCCTAGGGGACCAAATGGGAGACTTAAATGACAGACAGATATGCGGACATTCCAGACACACAGTCAAAGATTTTACCCACAGTGCATTATGATTCCCTCCCCTCTGCCCTGGAGTTAATTACCAAGTAACTCAATTAACTTCAGGACAAAGCCAGTCGCCATCTTAAATATAAAATCATAAAAGACATAAAAATATATAACTTCACAAAAACCGAACATTTCCCATTCGTATCACATATCCCCAGATAGCCTGGATCTGAGTGCATATTATTAGCGAATAGCGCTCAGATCCCACACACATAGTTCAATCGCCATGGAGTCAAAGTTCTTACAGTCTTTCGGTATACGAATGACTCCATGGGAAGGATATCTGGGTTAAGTCTTTTCGTATGCTCCAAATCTCCTGAACGGCCGGTGTTCGTATGCTTTCGTGGAGGCAGCCAGGCGTTCCATTGTTTCAGCGGTGTTCGGCAGAAAAAGTGTCCGTTTTTAGTTCCATAGAAATAGAGCCAAACACCGCTGTCTTTCGCTTGGTTTAAAATGGCCGCTGCCTCGTGGTCGACATACGAACGACGACCACCCTGAATTCGGTTTAATTGAGAAGTGTCTGTGGTTAACCACAACGTTCTAATTGGGATCAATAGGTTAACCAGCAGCACACTTCTCTCCTGGGTGGCCGTTCGTTCGCCAGGTTTGTTCGGGAAAAAGAGTCATTCGAATGGCTGGGCTATAGAAACCAGCCATTCATACGAACGGGAGACAAACAGACGAATGCAACTAAAATACAAGCAGACAGATGGTTCTGTCACAATCTGTACTGTCCCTTTAAGGGTTGCCGGTATGGGGTTCCTATTGTGTGTTCCAGCATGTATTGTAATGTAATGTTAACGATGTATTGCCTGCCTGGGCTATCTGCTGAACGCAAATAGCTGATTCCCCTTCGTTTCACGAATGGCACCTTTGCGGGCCGTTCGGGAACCGAACAAGATATCCTTTAATAGCCCACACACTTAGAGGCGTGTGGCGCCTATTAACCGATTGCAACAATGTTGCAATCGGTAATTAGAGGCTCTCCTGGGTGGCTGCCGTTCGACTACCGACCATGCGGCGGTCGGCCTTCTTGGATCCTTTGTTCCCTCAGCGGTGTTTGGTCGTCGAGCGCGTGGTACTAAAAACAGCTACTCGATGGTGCGAACACCGCTGAACCTCCAGACCGTTCGGGAGGTCCGGGACATTCGGTATTTTATTCCCTTATCTGTAATCGGTGTTTTCAATCTATGTGTTAGTGAATGTGTTTTTCGTGCGGCGTTCGGTTGTTTTAGCTGGGATCTGAGCGGTAATCTCACGAATGATGCGCTCAGACCCCAGCTATCTACCGAACGTCCATTCGTTTAAATAACCCAGATATTCGTGAAGTTATTGAATTTAATATGAATTGTGAGTTCTGCTGCACGGAGGGATAATCCACTTAACGGTATATTCCAGTGGGAGGATCCCTCTCGTGCAGCAATGCCTGATGGGAGAAATGTCCTGTATTGTAAGTCCCCCATGTAGTCCCCTCTGGGAATGCCCCTGGGAGGGGACTCAGGAAACCCCTTGCATGGGGACTTGTATAAATTGTGGAGCTGAATTAAAAGACCTCAGTTGACTCCCAGCCTATGTGTCGTCTAGTTCTTGGGAAGGAAGGGTTACTGCAGTGCTGTTTGGATTATTGTATGCTGATTCCCTGGATTATCCTTTGTTGTTCCTGTTACCCAGCGGAGATATCATGGATTATACTGCCTCTCCGCTACAATTGGTGGCAAGCGACGGGATTGAATTTACACAGCAAAGCAACGTTCGGCAGATTTTAAAGCGAATCAAGGAGCAGCCATTTGGGAATTAGCGCATTCGAATAAACCTCACGAACAGCCGGTGAATGGGAACAAATTACGCCCTGCTAAAACGGAGCACATTAAAGGAGCTGCTGGAAGCAAGAGGAGCAATCGCCAGTAACAAGGCAAAGGCTGTCCTAATTACAGAGCTCATGGAAGGAGACAGAGCCGCAGCTGCTGCAGCACCTCAAATGGAGGGAAAAACCCACGAATTTACAGCCGAATTCCGAGCACGAATGGCTTTATTCCCTGAACCCCCATCTGCAGAGATGGTTGACAGGAGTACATCATGTCTAGGAGAATGCAAGGGAACCAGCCGCAACGCCAGTCAATATTTTCCCAGGGAAAGCCAAAATTCCATATCAAGCCTTTAAAAGCTATGTGGAGGCAGACGGTGGCGTTGACGACTATTTACAGGACTTTGAGAGACTGTGTTTGCTGCATGAGATTAACGATGCAGACCGAGTACCCCTACTAGCAGGGAGATTATCTGGGCGAGCCGCTGAAGCGTACCGGGCAGTGCCAGACGAGGATAGTAGGGACTACAATAAACTGAAACGGGCCATTCTAGCCCGGTATGCCATCACCTCAGAGGCGTACCGGAGGAAGTTTCGGGACATTAAGAAACCCACTAAAGACACCCATGTGGAATGGGCACACCAGCTGCAACGAGCTGCAATGGGATGGCTGGAGGGTCTGTTCCAGCTAATGGTACTGGAGCAATTCTTCAATGGCGTCCCTGCCTATCTGCAAAACTGGATCCGGGACAGAAAGCCACACACCCTACAGGAAGCGGCTAATATGGCGGACGAGTTCCAGGACAATCGGAGAGATCAACCCGTACCAACCAGAGCCGTCATCCCCCCTGCAACAACCAGCACTCCAGGGGGCCCCCACAACTCACCAGCGACCAGGGGTAAGCCAGAATTCCTACCCCCCAGGTATTCAGCACGCCCACCAATTCAGTGCCATACCTGCAACCAAGCTTGTCCATGTCCAGGTGCCTCAACACGGCTGTGCTGGGTACGGGTACGCTGACTTGGTGGGGTGCTGCATGGGCAGAGACCAGCGGCACTCTGCCCTGTTGCCAGCGCTACTGGGAGGGTAGCCTGGTTGAAGCCTGGTTGTTGGAGGGGGAGACCGACTGTCTCCCCTTTAACTACACCGCTCTGCTGCTGGAGACCGACTGTCTCCCCTTTAGATACACCGCTCTGCTGCTGGAGACCGACTGTCTCCCCTTTTGTTGCACAGCTCTGCTGCCGGAGGGGGAGACCGATTGTCTCCCCTTTGGATACTCTAAGCTGTCGCTGGGGAGAGGGGGTAACAGGCTCCTCTCCCGATAGAACACTCTGCCGCTGGGGAAAGGAGACTGAGCTCTCTATTCCCTGCCCATTAATGATCCGCCGCTGGGGAGAGGTGGTAGCAAGCTCCTCTCCCATACATACTTTCATCCTCTGTGGAGGGAGACCGACTGTCTCCGCTCCCAATACAGTGTCCTGCTGCTGGGGAAAGGAGACTGGGCTCTCTATTCCCGGTAGGACACTCTGCCGCTGGGGAATGGAGACTGGGCTCCCAATTCCCTGCTGTATCTCCCGCTGGGGAATGGAGACTGGGCTCCCAATTCCCAGCACATCACTCGGCCGCTGAGGAATGGAGACTGATCTCCCAATTCCCAAAAAATCACGCTGCTGCTGGGAGGCAGGAACAACTACCTCTGCCCCCTGTAGCTCAGCCTGCCGCTGGGGAGGGAGGACGCTGCTCTCCTCTCCCTGCACTTTACACTGCCTTCCCGGCATATCACTCTGCTGCTGGGGGGCAGGAACAACTACCTCTGCCCCCTGTAACTCAGCCTGCCGCTGGGGAGGGAGGACGCTGCTCTCCTCTCCCTGCACTTCACACTGCCTTCCCGGCATATCACTCTGCTGCTGGGGGGCAGGAACAACTACCTCTGCCCCCTGTAACTCAGCCTGCCGCTGGGGAGGGAGGACGCTGCTCTCCTCTCCCTGCACTTTACACTGCCGCTGGGGAATGGAGACTGGGCTCCCAATTCCCGGCATATCACACTGCCGCTGGGGAATGGAGACTGGGCTCCCAATTCCCTGCATATCACACTGCCGCTGGGGAATGGAGACTGCTGGGGAGAGGAGACTGGGCTCTCTCTGTCCCGCAACTGTAGCTGCCGGTGGAGGTCCACCCACCGTGGCAGCTGACCGTCACCCTCTGCCCGGTACAGCAGAGTCTTGAATACTAGACTCCTCACGAACTTCACAAATTTCTCAGCTGGATTAGGCCCGTAAAAGTTCAGCCGCAACCACATCATACGGTCAAATTCCTGTACAGAGTATCTGTACTCCACTGCTGGTTCCATTCTGTTGCTGTCAGGGTCGCTGTACTGAGACATGCGTTGCCCTCAAATTGTAAAATCCACGGAATGGTGTCTCCTGTAGCTGTCCTTCTGGTTGTAGGAATGATCCCGCCGCTTGCCACCAATTGTAACAGACCGTTTTGCACAAAAGGGGTAAAAACCGTTTAGGCGATCGGCCCCCTTTCCAGAGATACAGGCACAGCTACTGCAGAACCCCAAACTCCCGAACTGGAACCTCCCAAATAGCTGCTAGCAGATGAACAGGTAAAGCAGACAATCAGCTTACACTCCTGGCAATCAGTCTCTAACAGCATACAGTGAATCCCCCCAAGAACAAGACAAGGCTCCGTGTTGAGGGAGGTCTAAGGTGCTGGCACACCCAGCCTGGTTTTTATTACAGTCTTGCAAATACAGGACCGCCCACAGGGAGGTATAAAACAACCAATCACATCACAGTTACATCCCACATATTCCCTCCCCTTATCCTGAGAGGAAGCTCAATTATACATACAGTTAAAACATACTTTCTACCCAACTTTCATAACTCCAAAACCATACATCACATTCACATAAAATTACATATTCACAATCAATCCATTCAGGGGAACAACATATTCAAAAATGGCACAAATCAGACAAGGGGTTCAAAAGTTAGTAAAAGTCCTTTGTGACTAAATGAAGCATGGCTTTCTGGCCCAAACCAGTTTCAGAGTCTTCTATCCTGGAGATAAGTAATTCAATTATCTCCCAGGACGGACACAAGACTCCATTAAGCACATGGTTGCAAAGAGACACAAAACACTTTAAAATACATAAAGTCACATTTATTACATAAAACACAGACATGTAACATATCCCCAGATAGCTCAGGTCCGAGCGCACATTATTAAGCGAATGGCGCTCAGACCACACGAATACAGTTTAATCGCCATGGAGCCAAAGTCTTTACAGTCAGTTTCATACGAATGGGCTCCATGGGATTCCTATCTGGGGTGTAACACATTCAAACAAATCTACCGAACCCCAGGCAGAAAAGCACAAATGAAGCTATTCTGCAGGTAAAAAAAGATGTCTTTTAACAGGGGTCCATAGTCCAAAGGCAGCAGGCGAGCAACCAGGCTTCTCCAATGCAATGTGGCGAGATTGGTCTCGTCACAAACCCCATCCAGGCCGCCTCCGATTACCGCTAAGGGCACCGCCAGGAAGTACATATGGAGGGGAGAAAAGTACAAGGACTTCGTGACTCTGGGGCCACCCTAACCCTAGTCCGAAGTCACCTGGTACCCAAGCCCAAGCTCACGGGGGACTGTGTGGCTGTGCGGGTGGCCGGGGGAGCCATTTACAAAGTACCAACGGCCAAGGTGCACTTGAATTGGGGAGCGGGGCACGGGAATGTGTATGTGGGGATGATGCAAGACTTGCCAGCGGATGTGATTTTGGGCAAGACTTGGGGGAGCTGAATTCAGCTTTTGTTCCACAGCCCACCACACAAGATGCATACCCTGTTGCGACCCGACAACAGTCCCGCACCACAGCACCATCCGATCACTCTGAGGCTCAGGTAAGCAATGACCCTCCCCTACCCACTGCCATGCCATGGGCCAATTCCATACAGTTTGGGTCAGAAGTGGCCCTAGATCCCTCGTTACAGGTATACAAAGACCGCATTGATAAAGATAGGGTATATCTGGGACAAAGGACTACTATACCTCCACGCAGAGAAGGTAGTGTCCGGGTCAATACCTTCACCCATTAAACAGCTAATAGTGCCTTGAAAATATAGGTTAGAGCTGTTACGCATAGCCCATGATATCCCCCTGTCTGGACACCTAGGCATCAGTCGTACCAAGCACAGGCTGACCCAAAATTTCTTTTGGCCAGGTATTTCCCAGGATGTTAGGCAATATTGCCAGACCTGTGATACCTGCCAAAGGGTAGGCAAGAGAGGAGACAGATACAAAGCCCGACTACGGTCTCTGCCCATCATTGAAGAACCCTTCAGTAGGGTGGCAGTAGACATCATAGGACCCCTCGCCAAACCAAGCCCCTCCGGCAAGAAATATGTCTTGACCGTGGTGGATTATGCCACCCGATACCCCGAGGCAGTGGCATTAACTAACGTACACGCAGAAACAGTAGCTGAGGCCCTGATGAGAATATTCACCCTGGTAGGATTTCCACGGGAGATGATCTCCGATAGAGGCACCCAGTTTACTGCTGAAGTAACCCATCAGCTCTGGAAGATATGTGGGATACAGCAAATCCTGAACTCCCCATATCATCCCCAGTCCAATGGGCTCTGTGAACGGTTTAACGGAATCCTGAAACAAATGATCCGCACGTTCATGGACACCCAAAAAGACTGGGAGAGGTTTTTACCCCACCTGCTGTTCGCGTATCGAGAAGTGCCGCAAGAATCCACCGGATTCTCTCCGTTCGAATTATTATTCAGGAGGAGAGTGAGGGGACCTCTTGACTTGATACGGGAACACTGGGAGGGAGACGAAACCATTAATGGCACCCCTATCCTACCATATGTGCTCGAGTTCAGAGAACGACTGGAGAGGCTGACCCAGACCGTCCGAGACAATCTCCAGGTAGCGCAGCAACGACAGCGCAGATGGTACGATAAGGGAGCCAGGGACCGCAGCTTCCAGGTGGGGCAAAAAGTACTAATCTTGCGACCAGTCCACAAAGATAAGCTGCAGGCTTCCTGGCAGGGCCCAAACGAGATGGTAGAACAGATCTGTGACACCACCTATGTGATCGGCCCGGTTACAGGCACAGGAGGCAAACGCATGCTCCATGTGAACATGCTCAAGCCGTATCACGAACGCACTGAGGAGGTCACAGCAATCTTGTGCCCCTGCCACGGAAGATTTTGACAACCTACCCCTACCCGATCTCCTAGACCAAGAGGGCCAGAGTTGTAGACAACCATACAGTTTGACCCGCCGCATACTGAGGTCACGGTGCAGGTTTTCTTTTGCGGTCAGCATAACGTTTATATAACATTTGGCTCCTTTGCAATATCTTTTGAGCTTGTTCAAACCCCTGGACGATCAGTCGAATACATTCAGTAGCATTTGGAACAGATGTGAGTACAGGTAGGCCATGAATCAGGTTGGTAACCATAATTAAGATGGAATGGTGAATGATGAGTGGAATTGTGCACGTTAGCATTATATGCAAACTCGGCAGATGCCAAAAGGCCTTTCCAATTGGATTGAAGATGAGTGGTATAGCAACGAAGATAAGTCTCTAGGGTTTGGTTGGTCCGTTCCATCTGCCCATTGGTTTTTGGATGGAATGCAGTAGACAAATCAGCAAAAATATTTAGTGAATGACAAAAGAACCACAAGAATCTTGAAGTGGACTGGGTACCCCTGTCAGAGAGAATGGACTGGGGAATACCGTGAAGCTTGAAAATGGTATAATGAAAAAGTTGTCCTGTTTTCTTGGCAGAAGGCAGTCCTTTGATGGGTACAAAATGCACTATTTTTGTAAGGCGATCCACCACCACCATAATGGTATTGTGACCATGTGACTTAGGTAGTTCCACAATAAAATCGACTGTAGTATGGGTCCAAGGCTGTACAGGAATAGGTAAGGGATTCAACAAACCAGCAGCTCTAGTGTAGGGAGTTTTTGATCTGGCACAGATGGTGCAGGAATTGACATAACTTTTTACATCTGGTATTAGTGAAGGCCACCAGAAGTTTCTCTGAACATGGAGTATGGTTTCTCTTTATCCGCAATTACCTGAAGTGGGTGCATCATGACACTGCTGTAGGACCTGTAAACGGAGTGATTCAGGTACCAATATCTTGCCATGTGACAAAGGCAATCCGTCTGGAGAAACAGGAAGAGATACAGAAGAAGCTGCCTTTTGAATATCTTGTAACAGACTGGATGTGGTTCCCACAAAATGATGACCTTGTAAAATGGTCACGTCTGTTTTGACAGTAGTGTTATCCGTAAGGAACATTCTTGGCAAGACATCAGCTTTTTGATTCTTCAATCCTGGACGAAAGGTAACATGGAAAGAAAACCAGGAGAAGAACAAGGTCCATCTTGCTTGTTGAGGATTTACTCTTTTGGCAGTACGGATGTATTCTAGGTTTTTGTGATTCTTGTAGACCATAACAGGAAATGTGGTGCCCTCCAAGAGATGTCTCCATTCATCAAATGCTCTCTTGATGGCCATCAGTTCTTTATCCCCTATGTTGTAATTGTATTCGGTTTCAGTTAACTTACAGGGTGTACTATCATCTCTGTTATGGTACCCTCAGCATGAAATGTACAAACCGCCGTTTAGTGAATGCTCCCCTTTCGCAATAACATAGGCTGCATGCGTATCCAGTATAATCATGCGAACCGCAAGCAAGGGAACGCTGTAAACTCACGAACGGGGTCTGTACGGGCACTTCCCTCCATGAGCTCCAAACTCACGAACCGCCAATAATAGCCGAACGCAGGTATCTCCCAAGTGGCTAATAATCCCATCCAGCAGTCTCTAGGCGTCGGTAATAAATTCCCCCAATAACGAGACCAAGCTCCGCATTGAGGGTAAAACAAGAACTGGCTTTACTGTGGGCTACCTGCCGTATTTATGCAGGTCTCCCACTTGGTGGACACTCCCCTAGGGGAGACTGTAATAACAGACAGACATATGGCAAGTTCAGATACACAGACACAGAATATTCCCAACATGCATCAGTACTTCCTCCCCTCTGCCCTGGAGAGAATTGAGAAGTAATTCAATTATCTCCAGGACAAGGACTGTTACGGTTGCCTCCAGGCTGGCTGGAAGTTGGACCGTAGAAAAGGATGCTCCTAGCGCTCACCAAAGGACCATCAGCACCGTAGACACCATAACTACTGCGTAGCCACCAGAAGTACTGCAGACTCCACGAACCACCGCTGCTGGGCTGGTATCTCGCCGTCTGCTCTGTGCCCTGGACCCACGACCAGGCTCCAGGTTGCAGTAGGTGAACCTCTTCCTTCTGCAGAGCGAAGCAGGATCAGGAACAAGAGCTCTTACAAGAGCTCAGTAGCTAAGGGAGTATGAAGAGTATAGCAATCCCTGTAGTGATTATAGCTGTCCCCTACAAACATGAGTCAAGGCTGCAAGTTAGAGGGTTAAGAAGATCTGATGTTTAATGGCACACACTCTGCTTTTATGAGATTCTGCCCATGCAAGGGAGACACCCACATAATTAGCAGTATAACCAATCGGAACAATATACATTCGGGGAAATTCCCATCCCTCAGATAAACACATAACATAATTAAAACAGAACAGTAAAAATACAGTTTTTATACATGTACTATAACTTCCAAACTACACATCCAATCTTCATAAAAATACATATTTAGAATCAATCCATTCAGGGGAGCAACATATTAAAAACTGGCACAAATCAGACAAGGGGTTCAAAAGTTAGCAAAAGTATCTTTTGGGGCCTGGCTGGCAGCATGGTTTTCTGGCCCAAACCGGATTTACAGAGCCCTCTATCCTGGACAATGGGGAAAGTAATCCAATTATCCAGGGATAGAGGCAGACTCCATTAACCACATGTTAGCAAAAGACACAAAAAGACACAAAAATGCATAACTCCTATCATACTGAACAGAACCCCCACATTCAACCTATCCCCAGATGGCTTGGATCTGAGCGCTCAATATATCCAAACAGCGCTCAGATCCCACAAATACAGTCAAATCGCCATACACACTAGGTCCATAGTCATGGGGCAGAAGGCTGGCAATTAGGCTTCTCCATAACACAGGGAAGCAGGGCAATTTGTCAAATAAAATAACAGTTACAAATGGCAGTTTGTAACAAGGACAAATTGCCATTTTAAATACAATACAGAAAAACACATAAAAATATATAACTTTGCTTCTGTCGAATGCTACCCATTCGTATCACATATCCCCAGATAGCCTGGATCTGAGTGCACATTATTGGCGAATAGCGCTCAGATCCCATACGCATAGTTCAATCGCCATGGAGTCAAAGTCTATTACAGTCCTTCGGTATGCGATTGACTCCATGCGAAGGCTATCTGGGGTAAGTCCATTCGTATGTTTAAACCTCCTGAACGGCCAGTGTTCGCATCCTTCCGTCGATTGAGAAGGGAGGTCGGCGGCTTCAGCGGTGTTCGGCAGAAAAAGTGTCCGTTTTCAGTTCCATGAAATACATGCCGAGCACCGCTGGTCTTTCGCATGTTTTAAAATGGCCGCCGCCTCGTGGTCGACATACGAACGACGACCACCCGGTATTCGGTTCTTAATTGAGAAGTGTCTGCGGTTAACCTCAACGTTCTAATTGGGATCAATAGGTAAACCAGCAGCACACTTCTCTTCTGGGTGGCCGTCAGTTCGGTAGTTTCATTCGACGGAAAAAGTGAATTAACTGAATAGAGGCATACGAACGGGTAATTCCACGAACAGGCACAAACAGGCAAACAGACGAATCCAGCAACCCAGTCTCTACACAGATGGATCTGTCACAATCTCGTTGATATAATATGGCTCCAGTAGCGATATCGGATGCATCAACCTCAAGGAAAAACAGTTTCTTGGAATTAGGTAAATGTAAGTTAGGAGCTGAAGTGAAGAGCTGTTTTAAAAGGTCAAATGCTTTTTGTGCTTCGAGGGACCATGACCATTTCAGACATTTCTTTGAACGACTTTGGAGAAATTAGCAAATCCAATGAATCGTTTAACTTTTTTTTTATTTTTTGGTGTATGCCACTCTAAAATGGTTTCTATCTTTTTGTGATTCATCACCACACATCCTAAAACCGAAGAATTCTGCTTCTTGAGTCTCAAAGCTACATTTCTCTATCTTAGCATAAAGATGATTGTAGTGTAGTAGTTGTAGTATTTCTTTCATATGTACACGATGATTGGGTAGGTCAGGAGAGAAGATGAGGATATCGTTCAAGTATACCACAACATATTGATGTAGCAAATCAAGAAACACATCATTTAAGAAATGTTGGAATGTGGCTGGGGCATTACACAACCCATAGGGCATCACCAAATATTTGTAATGTCATTTCACAGGTGTCCTACCTGTCTCCTGGGACCTCCTTCTGGAAAACGCCTACTTCCCCTTTAAGACGCTTCTGTTCTGGTGCATGCGCACCTAGAACATCCAGTTGGAGAGCGTATTCGGCTAATGCGGCTCAGAAGCCGCGATCTCCGTCGGGGCAGCATGGAGAGGAGTGTAAGAGGTAAGTGTCTGATCGGACGGGGGGTGCTGTGGTCGGGGCGGTCTGGGGGCTGACAGGTTATCTCACAGCCATGCAACCCCCACCAAATCACACATGCAGTACTGCTTTTATTGTGTGGTACTGTGTGTGTGATTTGGTGGCGGCAGTGTGGCCATTTTATGGGGCATCCACACAGGTCCAGGGGGCACTCGGCCCCTTGGCCCAGACTGCTCCTGCTGACCCAGCAGAAATAGGTCCTGGAAATCTTATCTGCTGGTGGATTTCAGAATGCAAGAGGGACTGGGCACAAGGACCACGCAGAGAGCATTTCAGCAGCACCCTGTGTATGGTCTGCTATAGGGATCAGGCTGCAAGTCAACTTGGGTAGGGGCAGGACCGTCACTTTAATGGGCAAACCCATCCATGCACAGTGCTCTGTACATCCTGGTCTGTTCCCTACCCAGCTTCCCAACTGCCTTTATTATGGAGAACTTTGACCATGCAATGCTTGCTGGAACTTCCTCCTGACCATCAGTCTGGAGTGATTTATGGGTTATTTTCTAAAGCAGTGGTTCCCAAACCAGTCCTCATGGTCCACCAACAATCCAGGATTTCAAACAGACAATTTGCACTTTGTTCTACATTGACTGGTTTTTTTTTAGTGTCTCATCACTCTGCAGAATTTTAACATGTTGAAATATTATTAACGGATAAAACCTGCTTCCAGAAATCTTCTTAACCAATGAGGCTGGCGTCTAGAAATTTTCTTAACTCATTATTTGCTTTTAGAGTTTTCTTAATTGATTCCTAGTCTTTTTAACCCATAAGGTCCATGTCTAGAGTCCACAAAGTAAATTCCAGGGGCTGGAGTATTGTCAGGTAAATTCAAAGGCTTTTGTAGACATGTGGAGAAAATAATATTTTTTATATGTCAGATTCGCAACCAATCAATTTAGCATCTATTGGAAGAAAAAAAAGTCTTTATTTTGCTGTAAAAGCCCTGAAAGTTGCTATCATACATCATTCTCCAGTGATATTGTTTGCTTTGTTACTCAGTCCTTGTAGCAAACTAATGAACGCCTTTGAACATAATGAATCTCCTGGCACACAGACGAGGAAGTTAATTAAAACAAGTAGCACTCTTTTCAATCCAATGACTTGTTTTATTGCCTCACTGAAGTCAAAATCCCCCCATCACCCTGGAACCGGTCTTATGGCGGAACAAGAAAGGTCATGAAATTATTCATTAGCTATAAGAATTTCTTGGATTTTTGTTTAATTTCGGTGTTTCTGAGAAATTAATATCTTTTTAATTATGTAAAAAGAATAAAAATGTAATTCACTTATTTGCAGAATTTAATTATAATAAGTTTTGGTTTAAGTAAAAATAATTGAAATCTCTATGAAAAGGGATATAATTTTCTCTGGAAATGAAATGAACCCAGAATGTAATCACATGGTTTTACAGCTCAGTAAAATGTCATCTGCAAACACAAGTTATCAGTATTCGATTTACCAAACGTCTTGGATATTATGGGGAGTCTGGCACTCGTTAAAACTTTTTTTTTTTCTTCTTCAATATTTTATTTATTAATGTTTTCTGTAATATAGAATTAATAATAACATACGTATACACTAACTTATGAATCGTTGTCGAATAAAACACATAAAAAATAAGATCTACACACAAATTATAATTTCCTATATATATAAGACAAGTAAAATATGTACAGAAGTAAAAATAAATTAGTTATAGCCTGGTATCATGTTTCCCCGAAAATAAGACATCCCCCAAAAATGAGCACTAGCCTGAAAATAAGCCCTAGCCGTTCGCTAATCTACAAAGATACGCAAGATTCCATTCACAAGTAAGCTAATCTATGTTCGGGGATGTTTCCCTGAACAAAGATTTGCAGAATTCCATTCGCGAGTAAGCTTATCTATGTTCGGGGAAGTTTCCCCGAACATAGATTTGCGGTATTCTATTGGCGAGTGAGATAATCTATGTTTGGGAAAGTTTCCCTTAACATAGATTTGCAGGACTCCGTGCCCTAGTGAATTAGTCTACCATCGCGGGAATTCCCCCGAACATAGACCTGCATTCTAGCACACGCTTTTCCCCGAAATAAGACCTCCCCCGAAAATAAGCCCTAGTAGATTTTTCGGGGGAAAAATTAATCTAAGACCCCGTCTTATTTTCGGGGAAACACGGAACTAAACAAAAAAAACAGTAAGCAGAACAAGTATTCAGTATGTTTAGTCAATAAGATTTGATTTCGGGACACGAATAGAAGATGTGGAACAATGTACCAATGTTAATGCAGTTCCTCCAACATTTATTGTTTTTACTAATGTTTAATTTAAAAAGTTTGGAAGGGGTTAGGTACCATCTATAAATTAATTTGTAGTGGGATTCCAAATGATTTGTGCTTTGAGTGATACCTTTTAATGATAATAAGAAAATATTCCACTCCTCTAATGTGTATATCCCACCCAGTTCTCTCCCATCTCATCATGTAATTCAATTTATCATACATGTCACCTGAAAAAATATTATAACACATGAAGATACTTTGTTTTCCACCAAGGTCCATTAAATAATTTTCTTCTAGTTTTGTCATATCTAATTTCAACAAGTTCGGATCCTGAGCGGAAAAAGCGAAATGTGCACTAATTGTTGTCACAAGTCTCTCATGCGTTTGGGCATCAATTAATCTCAATTTATATTTTTCTTTTAGTTGATTGAAAGGCAGAAGGCTATTGGAAGAAAATAAATCATCAATATGGACAATCAAATGACAGGCCCAGTAATCTACATCCAATTCAGGTTAAACATAACGTACTGCTGATAATGGTGTAGGCCTAGACCATGTGGCATGCGGTCGAATTTTCTTGAATAACTGTTTCCACATCTTAAGGGTTAATTTAGTGGAGAGAAATAAGTCTGTCGCTTTAGGATGTTGAGATGGAGACAACCACAATAAATCTTTAATAGAGTGAGGTAAAGTTTTATTTGCCTCCATCTCAAGCCATTGGGGTCTGGCATTGTCCAAGTTAAATTTAAAAGCCATAGCTGCATTAGTCGCGTGATAGTAGTAAATAAAATCTGGCAAACCAACTCACGGTTTTTGCAAAATAGATATTGGAATCCTTCCAGGTTTTTTTCCAAATAAATGAAACAAGTGCAGAGTGCATTTTCCTTAAAAAATGATAGAGGTATAGGGAGGGAAACATGAGTAGCAAGAGCGGTGAGAACGGACAACAGCTCAATTTGCCTGCCCTTTGGTGGGTCCCCTCTCAGATCTCAAGCTCTTTTTATCTCAACTTGTGCCATTACAGAAAGAACATATATGAAGCATATCAGACTTGTCCCACCCGTACGGGCAGTCCAGATCTGAAATGCCAGCAAGTTCCCTCTGCACGAGAGACACGATCATTTCAATCTTGTTAGGCATCATCAGTAAGGTACCTAGAGAGATATCAGCTATACCTAATTGATGATGCCTAACAAGATTGAAATGATCGTCTGCTGTTGCAGTGTCTCTTGTGCAGAGGGAACTTGCTGGCATTTCAGATCTGGACTGCCCGTATGGGTGGGACCAGTCTGATATGCTTCAGATATGTTCTCTCTGTAATGGCACAAGATGAGCTAAAACCAGCTTGAGATCTGAGCGGGGACCCATGGAAGGCCAGGCTATTTCAGACGCTGTCTGTTCTCAGTACACTATTGCACCTTGTTTTTTGCTCAGGTATAGGGAGGGGAATAGTTCAAGCATATATAAAATTTTTGGAAGGAGAGTAATTTTGGCTGAATTAATTCTCCCTAACCATGAAATTTCGAGACCACACCACCTCTCAATGTCTTCCCTAAGTTTGGACCAGACCTTTTCTAAATTACTTCTATGCATCTTGGACAGATTCTTGCACAGGTTTATGCCCAGATAGAATATATATGTATCCCTCCAATCAAAATCATACATTTTCTTCACAGTGTCTGTAACAGATACCCCTGTTCCTGGAGGATAATTTTGCTTAACTAGCTCGGTATACAAATCTAACTGAACAAATTCCCCCTTCTGATTCGTATATCGAACAAAGTACCAAATGACTGGACCACCTGTACAAGAAGTGTGCCACCTATTCCCTCAGTAGCACGTCGGCTGGCATTCGAACACGTGGCGGCGGCCATCTTAAGCCGTGAGCACAATGAGTGATGTTTGGTCGTCGAGTGTATGGAACTCAAATTGGACACTTGCCGGCACGAACACCACTAAACACATACCTTCCACTTACGATCGGCTATTCTAATAAACTCCTGAGCGAGAGACATAAAATGAGCCTACTCCCGAACCTATACGTTCAGTATTTTATATTGTACTTCGGATCCCCGAAGTAGACCAATCACACAGCCTGATTTCCTAGGAAACTCTTTTCGGACAGTAATTTTGTGTGCGGTCCGTTAAAATAAGACCTCCATGGAAATCCCGAACCCCTGAACTGATCTGGGTGATTTTTGGATATGTTGTTCACCCAGATCGGGGCTATCAGGGGATATTGTTAATTTAGTGGAGAGACATAAGTCTGTTTTCACTTTGGGAAAAAGTGTGTTTTTCTGTACTTAGAGATAATTGGATAAGATTAGTACAGTTCCTGATCCAATTATCTCCCAAGCCAAGAGGAAGGATTATCCAATTATGTATGGGAGTGTCATGTATTGTAACACTGTTGCCATTGGCCTGTGACTTTGTAATTCAGTCTACCATCATGTCCAGATGAGAGTACCCCTTGCATGGTGTAACAGAACTTTACTTTCTGCCTGGAAATATTTAGCACTAACCGAGACTAATGATTCAAGGGAATATGCTACCTGGTTTATGTGGATTATTGTAGCACAGTTTGGGACTTTTGTTGCCAATATTCGTCTGTTTGTGCAATCCATGCGGTAGTGACTCAGCAGGCACAAATACGAATACAAACTACCAAACACCGGACCACCCTGCTATTCAATTATGTGGTATTTTACCTTCCAGACCGGCATCTACCATTCGTATGAGAAATGCACGAATCCTTTGTTTCAGATCCTAGGTGGCCGCCATTTCGGGACTTTTACACGTGTTCGCGGCCATCTTAATGCACAAACAGCGGTGATTTGCCGTCGAGTGTCTGGAACTAAAATCGGACACTCGAGTAGGTGAACACCGCTGAAACCTCCATAACACCATAAATTCGTGCTGAAACTACCGAACGCCCTGCCGTTCGGTAGATAGGATATATTACGTACGGGGATTCCAGCGACCAGCAAGATATGCACGGATGGCAGGATTTTCGTGCCTTTTCACCGCATGAACGAGGACCCATAATGGGATGATTTTTTAATATGTTGTTCCACTAGATGTTGGGGTACATCCAAAACCAGGGTAAAAATGTGTTTGTGTTAATTATGTTAACTGTTTATCTGAGGGGAGGAGACGTGTGGCATGTACCATGTTTGTTATTGGGTACTGTACGTATTATGTACTAATTATGTAGGTGTCACCCACCCAAGAGCAGAATTGCATGAAAGGAGAATCCCTGTCAATAAAAGCCAGTTCTGCTTGACCCTTCAAAACGTAGCCTTGTCTCGTTCTTGAAAGGGGATTTACTGCACCATTACCTTGCTCGATTTTACAGCTATGCATGACTCTACTCTTGGATCTCGTGGATGGGAATAAGAAACTCCATTACAACACAGCAGCTTGCCAGGAAAAGGACGTCTCCAACAACAGATACCCCCTTACAACCTGGGTAGTCGTTACACATGGGGATTGTCATAAAAGGCCAAGTGTGGCCTCATTAAAATCAGTTCACTTCACCCTCAACACGCAGCCTTGTCTCGTGATTGTAGGGAACAGCTATAACCGCTATAACCACTAGCTCTTATAAGAGCTATACAGCTATATTGGATGCATGGTCTGCTGGAGATCGACTAGGGAATACTGCAGCGCTACTCACACTAGGGGAGAAGGACTGTAGCGGATAGCCATGAGCTGCCCTGGGACTTACATTATGTTTAAACTGTATTCGTCTATTTGCTAAATGTCTATGCAGTAAGGGAATGTATTTGTGTAAAATAGCTAAGTTCTATGTGTAAAATGTATTGGATTCGTCTGAATGTAAGGTAGTTTCATTCCCTTAGTTTGTTCGAATGAAACTACCGAACAGTCAGACCTCCCCTGTGTGAAGTGTGTCCTCAATTACCCGTTGCAACATTGTTGCGAACGGGTAATTGACAAGTGAAGTAGCCGTCCTTTGTTCTCGGGGGTGGCCGCCATTCGACAAACGAACACGTGGCGGCGGCCATTTTAAAACTCCCGAACAGCGGTGTTTTGCCGTCGAGTGTCTGGAACTCAAATCGGACACTCGACTAGGCGAACACCGCTGAAACCTCCACAAGCCCGGTCCGTTCGGTTCCTAACTACCGAACGGCCCCTCGTTCGGTAGATAGAAAGAACCGAACGAGGGGATTCAGGCGAACCCTCCCTAGCCTCTATAGCTAGAGGTTTTCGTGCAGTTTGTTCCCTTACTCCAGGACCGACCGCAGGGCCCATTCACATGGAACCGCATTCGGCTGTTTCACTCAGTGCGGTCGGTCATTTTATTCCCTCCATAAATTTCCCGAACACCTGGTCTGATCTGGGTGATTTTTGGATATGTTGTTCACCCAGATCAGGGCTATCAGGGGGTGTAGGATTTAAAGGGCTACCCCTATGTTTAGGGGTACATCCAGAAATAGGGGGAATTATTGTACTGGATAAGGGGATTATGATGCTGGCTGAGGGGAGGAGATGTGTGGGAGGTTACCAGGACAGGATTGGCTACTGTATTAATGAATGTAATCCCTCCCTTGCATGGGAGCATGCTTTAAAAGGCCAGTGTGGATTAAAGATTTCAGTTCTGCTCCTGAAACTGTGTGTCGTCCAGTTATTGGGATTGCTGTTGGGATATTGCTGTGTTATTTTGCCTGCTGGAGACCTTGCCTGTGGATTTACAATTTACTTGTTCCTGAGCCTCACTTGGATTATAAGCGGGATACCTGGGGAATATTGCATCTCCGCTACAAGGACATCTCTAGCGGTGAACACCCCAGCCTCTCAAGGGGTGACCACCACAGTGTCTAAATCAAACTATGGTGTAAAGAATTGAAGAGCTTGAGATTTTGCTGTATTCAATTTATAATATGAGATAATTCCAAAACAAAAGAATAGACATCAGTGGAGGTAGTGTTTTTTTTTAAAGAAAGTATGATGTCATCTGCAAATATT
>OW240914.1:358340752-358358988 GCA_933207985.1 Pelobates cultripes
ATTAATATTGTGACAGATCCATCTGTATAGACTGAGATTGCTGGATTCGTCTGTTTTGCCTTTTCATGATATTACCCGTTCGTATGCCCCTGTTCCGTGAATTGACTTTTCCGCCGAACAAAACTACCGAACGGACGGCCACCCAGAAGAGAAGTGTGCTGCTGGTTAATCTATTGATCCCAATAAGAACTGTGAGCGTAAAAGTGGAATTGTGCTTGATGGAAGATACATCAGGCCTGATTTGTTAAACAGCAACCTGAGAATTTTCAGTTAAATGCCCCAGGGAGAGATGTTAGAGTTTGCAATCTACATTGCAAAGGTTCTGCAAAACATGGTATGGGTCCCTGGGGCGGAGTATTTGGAGAGCAGGGTGGGCCAATGCTCCAACAGCATTAGTTGCTGTGTAACAGACCACTATTTGGATCTGACTTACGAGTTAGTTAATTGGCACTCACCTGTAGCCAGTCAATTAGTAGACAGGCCTTTAAAAGAAGAGGGCAGCCTGCTGCAGAGTGAGGGAGAAAAAGACAGCTAGGAGAGATTCTGTTTATTGCAAAGACATTTCTTTTGTTTGGAAAATTGGTAAGTGGGAAAGCCACCCAATTGCAGATAGCAATTACTGTCTAGTAAGAGCTCAAGTAAGAGCAAGGGATTTTGTTTGTTTTTGTTATTTAAAGCACCTGTTTTCTTACTGAATAAAAAAGGAAAACCGAGCTGAATGTGTCCTGGACTTTGTATACCCTAGAAGGCTGTGGTTACTGCAAGATCTGTGACAATCCTACCTGTAAAAGAGGTGGTTTGTTACATATGGTGGAGAATGCGGGCAGCCATGTAAGCCTGAGGGTAGAAGTAATTTAAAACTCAACATGGAGGATGTTATCAAGGCTCTGATCCAATCCACCTCTGTGCAACAGGAGGCTAACAGGAGAGCTGCAGAAAACAGTGCAGCCCTGCAGCAACTGGTGCTCGCCCAGGCAGAGTGTGCTAAAGTCCTGGCCAAAACACAAATGGAGTGCACTGAGTCCTTGGTGAAACAGCTTGTTGTGACACAAGCGGAGATGTTTAAAGTAGCCCATGAGGAGCAGCAAAAAGTCACCCAGGGACTACAACAGGAAATCCAAGCTATCTCTGAAAAACTGAATGGAGACCCTGATGGAAGATACCAGGGGCCAAAGGTGATTCGGGCGAGCCACTATCTTCAGAAAATGACCAAATCAGATGATGTTGAGGCGTACCTTCTGGCATTTGAGCGCACTGCTGAAAGGGAGGGATGGCCGGCTGGTGAGTGGGCAAGCATACTGGCACCGTTCCTAAGTGGAGAGCCGCAGAAGGCGTATTATGACCTAGAACCAGCCGATGCAAGTAACTACAGCAAATTGAAAGCTGAAATCTTGGCACGACTGGGTGTAACCTCTGCAGTACGTGCCCAAAGGTTCCACTCATGGTCATATTCTTCAGACAAAGCCGCGCGTTCCCAAATGTTTGACCTCATACACCTTGCACAGAAATAGCTACAACCTGAAATCCATTCAGCTAGCCACATTGTGGAAACCTTAGTAATGGACCGGTTTTTGCGTGGTTTACCAGCTGCCCTGCGTCGCTGGGTCAGCCAAAGTGACCCCCACACAGCTGACCAACTGATTGCCTTGGTGGAAAGATATGTGGCTGCAGGAGAACTGCTACATCCTACTTCACAGGAAAACCCCCGCAATCCTAAGCCCCAAGATTCTGCAAGACCTGGTAAGACTGTTCAAGGTTTAAGGGGAGCTGAAGAGCTGCAGCTCTATACACAAAACACCAGGGGGGCATCCAGGTCTAATAGGCCTGGGAAAGGAACTAATTGGTGGTCAGATTTTACTGTCAAATGTTTCAAGTGCAAAGAGGATGGTCATATGGCCAAAGACTGTCCATTGAAGGATGAACCTATGGAATGCAACATGGGCAAAGATGAGGGAGCACGTTCATTTTTGCTCAACTGTTATGGTACTGTTAACAATGACTATGATAATAACCCTCATAAATGCTGTGTAACTGTGAATGGAAAAATGTCTAAAGCATTACTTGATTCAGGTAGTATGGTTACGTTGGTAGCAGAGTCTATAATACCTTGTGTAAATCCTGATCATGTACAGAAAATAGGCATTATCTGTGTTCATGGTGATAAAAAGGAATACCCCACTGCGGAAGTAAATATTGGAACCCAGTATGGGGATTTAAAGTACCGAGTGGGTGTAGTACCTAGATTAGCCCATGAGGTAGTGATCGGTAGAGACTTTCCTCATTTTCTAGAATTATGGGCAGCTGTACAAAAGAGGGACCAAAATTTATCAGAAATTAGTCAATCGGCCGAGGATAATGTGTTCCCTTTTTCCGATATTGACTTGGGTTTTGACCACTGTGATGGAAAAATAAGAAAAAGGTGAAAGTACTGCCCTAAACCAGTATTAATAGGAGATAACCCAGCTCAAACTAGTGAGGAGCCTACTAATACTGCAGACAAGGATAAGGACTTAATTGATATTGGAATCAGTCCAGGTAATTTTAAAAGTGCTCAGTGGGAAGATCCCACTTTAGTGACAGCTAGAAATGATATTAAAGTTGTAAATGGGGTTGCTAATCAGCCAGGAGAAGCCCTACCGTTCCCCTATTTTGAAGTACAAAATGACCTAATTTACCGTGTAGAAAAAAGGGATTCAGACATCATTAAGCAGCTGTTGGTTCCTCAGACTTACCAAAATATAGTGCTAAAGTTGGCTCACAGCCACATATTAGGGGGACATTTGGGAGTCGAAAAAACTAGAGAGAGAGTCCTTAGAAGATTTTACTGGCCTGGAGTGTTTGCTGCTATTACAAACTATTGCTCCTCTTGTCCAGAGTGCCAGTACAGGGCCCCTTTCAAGACTTTTCGTAGTCCACTTGTACCCTTACCCATAATTGATGTACCTTTTGAAAGGATCGCTATGGACTTAGTGGGGCCACTGGTAAAGTCTGCTAGAGGACACCAATATATATTAGTCATCTTGGACTATGCAACTCGCTACCCTGAGGCCATTCCCTTGCGTAATACCTCTGCAAAGTTAATAGCTAAGGAACTTATGTTGATGTTCAGTAGGGTGGGTATCCCTAAAGAAATCCTGACAGACCAGGGGACCCCGTTCATGTCCAAAGTCACAAAAGAGTTGTGCAGGCTCTTGCAGGTTAAACATCTTAAGACCTCAGTATATCACCCACAGACTGATGGTTTAGTAGAGAGGTTCAACAAAACACTTAAGAGTATGCTACGCAAGGTAATTGATGCTGATGGAAGAAATTGGGATTTTTATTGCCATATCTACTGTTTTCCATTAGGGAAGTTCCACAGGCCTCCACGGGCTTCTCTCCTTTTGAATTGTTATATGGAAGACATGCCAGGGGAATATTGGATATTGCTAAGGAGACCTGGGAACAGGAGACTACTCCTCACAGGAGTGTAATTGAGCATATAGCTCAAATGCAGGATAGAATGGCCACCATCATGCCCATTGTCAGGGAACACATGCTGGAAGCCCAGCAGGCTCAGAAAAACAGCTATAACCGTAATGCTAGAGTCAGAGTGTTCCAACCTGGAGACAGGGTATTGGTTCTGGTCCCTACTGTGGAGAATAAGTTCCTTGCGACTTGGCATGGACCCTATGAAATAATAGAGAAAGTGAGTGATGTCAATTATAAAGTCAGACAACCAGGAAGAAGAAAGCCTGAACAGTTGTATCATATAAATCTGTTAAAGCCATGGAAGGACAGGGAGGTCCTGGTTGCTTTAAAAACTTCAGAACCTCCTATAGTAGAGCCAGAGGTGAATGTATCTGAGACTCCGTCTATACATCAAAAGCAAGAAGTCAGAGACTTCATCAGAAGAAATAGGGATGTTTTCTCGGTAGTTCCAGGAAAGACGAAGGTGATTAAACATGACATAATAACCGAACCAGGGAAAAGAGTTAATCTCAAACCCTATAGAATTCCTGAGGCCCGGAGGGAGGTTATAAACTTAGAGGTTGAGAGCATGTTAAAACTTGGAGTCATTGAAGAATCCCAGAGTAACTGGAGTAGTCCTATTGTATTGGTGCCAAAACCTGATGGCACATGGAGGTTCTGTAATGACTACCGCAAGTTAAATGCCATCTCAAAATTTGATGCTTACCCAATGCCCAGAGTTGATGAGTTAATAGAAAGGCTGGGTAAAGCTCGTTATCTAACAACCTTGGATTTAACAAAGGGTTACTGGCAGGTCCCTCTCACTGAAAGAGCCAAAGAAAAGACAGCCTTTTCAACACCCAGTGGCCTGTTTCAGTACACTGTATTGCCATTTGGGTTACATGGGGCACCTGCCACATTCCAACGAATGATGGACAGAATTCTTAAACCTCATGTTCGTTATGCTGCAGCATACTTGGATGATGTCATCATCCACAGTGCAGACTGGGAATCCCACCTCCCCAAAGTTCAAGCGGTGCTTGATGCTATCCGCTCAGCGGGCTTAACTGCCAATCCTTCCAAGTGTACGATTGGTTTAGAGGAAGCAAAGTACTTAGGTTATTCTATTGGGAGGGGTTTGGTTAAACCACAGGAAGCCAAAGTAGAAGCCATACAAAAATGGCCACAGCCCCTTACAAAGAAACAAGTAAAGGCATTTTTGGGTTTAATTGGATATTATAGGTGGTTCATCCCAGATTTTGCTACCATTGCTGCACCTCTAACAGACCTTATTAAAGCAAAATCCCCAGTCATAGTTAAATGGTGCCCTGAGGCAGAAAAGGCGTCTAAGAGTCTGAAGGAAGCTATCTGTAGCCATCCTGTCTTGGTGACCCCAGATTTTTCCAGGGATTTTATAGTTCAGACAGATGCTTCTGATGTGGGCTTTGGGGCTATTCTTTCACAGGAATACCAGGGTGAAGAACACCCTGTTTTCTTTTTGAGCAGGAAGTTAAACCCACATGAGAAGAACTACTCTATTGTTGAAAAAGAGTGTCTTGCTATTAAGTGGGCATTAGACTCTCTTAAATACTACCTGCTAGGCAGAAAGTTCCGATTGATAACGGACCATGCACCTCTGACATGGATGTATCAGAACAAGGAAAATAACTCCAGAGTAACCAGATGGTTTTTGAGTTTACAATCTTTTAATTTCACTGTGGAACACAGGGCTGGTCTGCAACAAGGTAATGCTGATGGGCTTTCGAGGGTACACTCTCTGATTTCCATGGTCGCTCAAACCCATGGGTATGAGCTGGGGGGAGGATATGTGAGCGTAAAAGTGGAATTGTGCTTGATGGAAGATACATCAGGCCTGATTTGTTAAACAGCAACCTGAGAATTTTCAGTTAAATGCCCCAGGGAGAGATGTTAGAGTTTGCAATCTACATTGCTAAGGTTCTGCAAAACATGGTATGGGTCCCTGGGGCGGAGTATTTGGAGAGCAGGGTGGGCCAATGCTCCAACAGCATTAGTTGCTGTGTAACAGACCACTATTTGGATCTGACTTACGAGTTAGTTAATTGGCACTCACCTGTAGCCAGTCAATTAGTAGACAGGCCTTTAAAAGAAGAGGGCAGCCTGCTGCAGAGTGAGGGAGAAAAGACAGCTAGGAGAGATTGTGTTTATTGCAAAGACATTTCTTTTGTTTGGAAAATTGGTAAGTGGGAAAGCCACCCAATTGCAGATAGCAATTACTGTCTAGTAAGAGCTCAAGTAAGAGCAAGGGATTTTGTTTGTTTTTGTTATTATTTAAAGCACCTGTTTTCTTACTGAATAAAAAGGAAAACCGAGCTGAATGTGTCCTGGACTTTGTATACCCTAGAAGGCTGTGGTTACTGCAAGATCTGTGACAATCCTACCTGTAAAAGAGGTGGTTTGTTACAGAACGTTGCGATTAACCACAGACACTTCTCAATTAAAACCGAATATAGGGTGGTCGTCGTTCGTATGTCGACCACGAGGCGGCGGCCATTTTAAACCATGCGAAAGACCAGCGGTGTTCGCCATTGATTTCATGGAACTGAAAACGGACACTTTTTCAGCCGAACACCGCTGAAGACAGAAGTGTGCGAACACCGGCCGTTCGGGAGGTTTAAATGCACGAATGGACTTACCCCAGATAGCCTTCCCATGGAGTCAATTGCATACCGAAAGACTGTAATAGACTTTGACTCCATGGCGATTGAACTATGCGTATGGGATCTGAGCGCTATGCGCCAATAATATGCACTCAGATCCAGGCTATCTGGGGATATGTGATACGAATGGGTAACATTCGACAATTGTAAAGTTATGTATTTTTATATGTTTTGCTATATTGAATTTAAAATAGCGATTTGCCTCTGTCCTGGAGATAATTAAATTACTTCTCAATTATCTTCAGGGCAGAGGGGAGGAAATACTAATGCATGCTGGGAATATTCTGTGTCTGTTGGTCCTAACCTGCCATATGTCTGTCTATTGTTACAGTCTCCCATTTGGTCTCCTAGGGGAGTGTCCACCAAGTGGGAGACCTGCATAAATACGGGCAGGTGGCCCACAGTAAAGCCAGTTCTTGTTTTACCCTCAATGCGGAGCTTGGTCTCTTTATTGGGGGGATTTATTACCGACGACTAGAGACTGCTGGATGGGATTATTAGCCGCTTGGGAGATACCTATGTTCGGCTAATAGTGGCGATTCGTGAGTTTGGAGCTCGTGGAGTGAAGTGCCCGTACGGATGACGTTCGTGAGTTTGCAGCGTTCCCTTGCTTGCGGTTCGCATGATCATACTGGATACGCATGCAGCCTATGTTATTGCAAAAGGGGAGCATTCACTAAACGGCGGTTTGTACATTTCCTGCTGAGGGTACCGTAACAAATATTATTATTATTATTATTACTGGTATTTATATAGCGCCAGCATATTCCGTAGTGCTTTACAATATTATCAGAGGAGATTTCACAATAAATGAGACAATTACAAAAACATACAGGAACAATAGGTTGAAGAGGGCCCTGCTCAAACGAGCTTACAGGCTATAGGAGGTGGGGCGTAAAACCCAAAAGGACAGGGGGTAGCTATCAAACTAGGTGGAGTGAAGCAGTATGACTGTTTGGGAAAGGCAAGGGCTGTGCTGTATGAACACAACATGAATTTGTAGTGGAGGAAGTCAGACTGGGTGCGTGACTACCTCCAGCAACATTTAGCAGAATGGGAGCATCTCTGCAGCGTATTGATTTAGTGTGCCACGGTTCGGGGCATGTTCTGCTCAAGGTGCATGTTTGGAGCGGGGCTGCAGCTTCCAGGGAAGAGGTGAGGGTAGTGTTATATGGGGAGATAGCCAGTGAGGGGCAGGAGAAGGATAGAATTTGGGAATCAATATTAACTGATAGCTGCTTGAGGTCAATATAATTCAGATTTCTTCTTAGTTGAAGGGGGTTAGGTTGAGGGTGATGGCGAAGGGGGCTATTGAGAGCAAATGATAGGAGGTGATGATCTGAGAGAGGAAATTGAGTGTTGCAGAGATTAGAGATTGAACATTCATGAGAGAAAATAAGATCAAGGGTATTGCCTGCTACATAGGTGGGGGACTTAGCCCACTGTGATAGCCCAAGTGATGAGGTAATTGAAAGCAGTTTTGAGGCTACTGAGGACAAGGGTAGGTTAATGGAAATATTAAAGTCCCCAAGAATTAGGGATGGAATATTAGAGGAGAGGAAGTAGGGAAGCCAAGCAGCAAAGTGGTCAAGGAAGAAGAGAGGGGAACCAGAGGGACGATAGCTAATGGCAATGTTAGCAGAGATGGGTTTGAAAAGGCAAATGGAATGCAGTTCAAATGAGGAGAAAGAGAGGGAAGGGGTGGAGGTTGAGGTTTGAAGGAGCAGTGAGGCGAAAGCAATTTCAGAAAAATTGAAGACCCCTAAAGGATAGAGAGGCAGGGGTAGCAGTGTCAGAGGGAGAGAGCCATGTTTCTGTTAAGGCTAGTAAGTCTACGGAATGAGAGATGAAAAGGTCATGCACGGCAGACGATTTAGTAATACTGCAAACAGAGCGTTCATTCCTGAGGGCAGTGTGGAAGGAGGATTTACAGGAAGAGTGATGACCATCTCGGGTATGAGATTGTTGTGATTCCTGGAGTTAGCACATGGTAGGTTAGTAGAGGTGGGACTGGGATTTGGAGAGACATCACCAGCTGCTAGGAGCAGAAGGATAGAAGGTGGGAGTAGGATTTAAGGGTGTGTGTTTAGAGGTTTTAGAAAAGGTTGGTGGAGATAGGCTGGAAAGGTATAAGTAGAATGCATGGGATGAATAGAGAGGGGAGGAAGTAAAGTGGAAGCAATGAGGGATAAAGAGATTCTGCTAATTAGAGAGATGAGAGTATAAATAAAGAATATAAGGGAGAGCATTCTCTAAGGAGAATAAAGGATTTTATATTATAAATTTTAGTTATGCAAAATTAGATGAGGTGGGATCTTAAAGTCACATGAGAGATGAGAGGGGACAGGGGTTGCAGGTAGAGAGTGTGATAGCTGACAGGTGAGAGAAATAATTAGTGTGTTTGGAAAGTCAGGTCATTTGTGCTATCTATAAATGTAATGAGTTCCTTGGGGTGGGGTGGTGTGGGGAGGGGTGAGTGGGAAACCATCCAAAAGAGCTACCTCTGTTTAAGGCTGTAGCTTGTCTTGGTAGCTGTGGGTCTTGGGAGCTAATGTTTTGTTTGGGATCCAGGCTGCAAGAATGGATCTGGGTTAGATCAAACAGCAATATAAGGGTGGGGAAGACACAGATATTGAGGTGGGAAATGGCAGATAAAGAACAGAGGAGAAAGTATTTGAGATTTAAATATATAAGGGTAGGTCATAAATGATAAACATAACATGACATAACATGACTATCAGCACAATAACTCTAAAATAACAAAAATATGGTGTAACGGCACCCTCAGCATCAAATAGTCAAAACCGCAGTTTAGTTAATCCTCCCCTCTCGCAATAACGCAAACTTCATTCGTACGGACTCCAATCGTACGAACTGCAAGCAGGGTAATGCGCCAATCTCCCGAACGGGACCTGTACGGGTACTCCAACTCCCGAACGGTAAACCCACGAATCGCTGGTAACAGCCGAATCAATATATCCTCCAAGCGGCTTACACTTCCATCAATCAGTCGCTATTCGTGTGTAGTAAATCCCCCCAATAACGAGACCAAGCTCCGCATTGAGGGTAAAACAAAAACTGGGTTTACTGTGGGCTACCTGCCCGTATTTATGCAGGTCTCCCACTTGGTGGACACTCCCCGAGGGGACCAAATGGGAGACTGTAATGGCAGAAAGACATATAGCATGTTAGGACACACAGGCACATAATATTCCCAGCATGCATCATGGTTTCCTCCCCTCTGCCCTGGAGATAATTGAGAAGTAATTCAATTATTTCCCAGGACAGAGGCAAATCGCCATTTTAGATGAAACATAAAAACCACATAAAAATAAATAATTATACAACTACAGAACATATTCCATTCGTGCAACGTATCCCCAGATAGCCTGGATCTGAGTGCATATTCTTAGCAAATAGCGCTCAGATCTCAGACGCACAGTTCAATCGCCATGGAGTCAAAGTCTTTTACAGTCTTTCGGTATGCGATTGATTCCATGGGAAGGCTATCTGGGTTAAGTCCATTCGTGTAGTCCAAACTCACGAACGGCCAGTGTTCGCATGCCTTTGTCGACTGAGAAGGGCGGTTTGTGGTTTTAGTGGTGGTCGGCAGAAAAGTGTCCGTTTTTAATTCCATTGAATCTGTGGCGAACACCGCTGGTCTTTTGCATGGTTTAAAATGGCTGCCGCCTCGTGGTCGACATACGAACGACGACCACCCTGTATTCGGTTATAATTAAGAGGTGTCTGCGGTTAACCACAACGTTCAAATTGAGATCAAGAGTTTAACCAGCAGCACACTTCTCTTCTGGGTGGCCGTCCGTTCGGTAAGTTCATTCGGTAAAAAAGTCAAATAAACGAACAGGGGACAGGTAATTCCACGAAAAGAGGCAAAACAGACGAACCAGCAATCTTAGTCTATACAGATGGATCTGTCACATATGGGTATACTAATTTTATGTTCTTTGTCTCCTACAGAGATACTCTCAATGTCAACTGATTGACGCATCAATTCAGGCAAAGGCTCCTTTACCAGCACAAATAAAAGTGTCGACAATGGACAGCCCTGTTTTGTGCCATTGAATAATTCAAAAGTTTCAGACATTAATCCAGCCGCGAAAACGTTGGCAGTAGGTCTGCAATAAAGTGCAAACACAGCCCTGATGAAATGAACAGGAAAGTTGAAACGCGAAAATACTTCCCCCAAGGTAATCCCAATGAATCCTATCGAACGCCTTTTCCACATCCAAAGATAGAAGCTGTAGCGGAGAGGTAGTATAATCCACAGTATCTCCACTGAGTAACAGGAACAACATAAAATAATCCAAGGAAATAAATACAGCATCCAATAATCCCGGTAGCGTTTATAAGAATCCTTCCTTCCCAAGAACTAGACGACACATAGGCTGGGAGTCAACTGAGCTTTTAATCACAGGTCACTATATTTATGGGATTCCCCATGCAAGGGGTTTCCTTACTGACATTCCAGGGGTGGTACAGTAGGGGACTACATGGGGAACTGAACAACACATACATTTCTCCCACCATGCACTGCTGTACGAGAGGGATACTCTCACTAGAATATACAGTTAACTGGATTATCCCTCCGTACAGCAGAACTCTTACATTTCACATTAAAATGCATAACTTTCATAATATTCCCTTCATTTAAACGAATGGACGTTCGGTAGATAGCTGGAGGCTGAGCGCACAGTTCGTGAGAATACCGCTCAGCTCCCAGCCTAACTAACCGAACGTCGTACGAAATACACATTATTTCCAAAACACTGTTAAAGTACCGATTGGTATTAGGGGAACAAACTACCGAATGCCCGGGGCTCCCGAACGGCCTGGAAGTCCAGCGGTGTTCGCACCGTTGAGTAGCCGATTTTAGTTCCAGGCGCTCAACGACCAAAATGCCAAAGAAGGATCTATAATAAGACATGGTAAATCCGTCAGAACCCGAGGCCTTGCCAGTTGGTATCATATTGATGACGTTGGCAATTTCATCTGAAGATACAGGAGCAAAAAGAAAAATCAGAAAAAATATCTGAGGGACCAGAAGCACGCCACACAAGATCAGGAAGCTTAGTAAGCCAAATGGAATTGCAGAAGACTCCACGTCCCACCTGACTGAAAACTTAACCGTTACTACCCAGTCAAAGAGCACAACCGTAAATGTAAACGAAATGTTATTAGGTCCACAGAAAATAGATATCTCACAATGCATATCAATAAATCAAAACATAAATCACATACTAATGGTACAGACAAATTGCCAGAAGTTCTATAATTACATCCAAGCAAAATCTATAGTAAACAAATTCCTGAATATTAGTTTACTATAGATTTTTTTTTAATAGTAATATAGATACCAAATCTTGCTTACAAGTCCCTACATAATGCTGCTCCAACCTACCTATCCTCGCTAATACACAAGTATGTCCCATCGAGGCCCCTACGCTCTGCCAAAGACCTACGTATATCCTCTGTCCGTACTCACACCTCTAACGCTCGCCTCCAAGACTATTCCAGGGCTGCACCTCTTCTGTGGAACTCCCTTCCCTCCTTCATAAGAATTTCACCCAGTCTCCACTCATTCAAAAAATCATTGAAAACTCACTTCTTCAAGAAAGCATATCAATTAAACTGTTAGCAGGTTTTTATCTTCCACCCTCCATGACTCTTCTCCTGCAACTGTCAAAAATTACCTACTACTTCCCAATTATCTCCAGGATAGAAGACTCTGTGGAACCGGTTTTGGGCAGAAAAGCCATGCTTCATTTGGTCACAAAGGACTTCGATCTAACTTTTGACCCACTGGACCAATTTGTATGATTGGATCATTTGGACAAGTTGGTATGGTAGGTTTCGAGCTGGCCTGTGGCTCAGAACCTGGGGGTGATGTGGTATCTCGGTATACCCATACATTGGATCATTTGGACAAGTTGTTTGCACTTTATTATGTTTCATGATGTTATTTATTTGTTATATTGTTACGATGTTATGTTGTTAATATTGGGGTCATTGTCATTGTAATGTTGTGGTAGTTATACTTATATACTGTGTTATAGGGTTTGTTTGACAATGACCTTTAAATAAAAATTTATATTATATTATATTAAAAGCGGTGGACAGAATTTTACCCAACATATTGGTGTCTGTGCATTATTGGGTATCTATGGGAGTTTGTTAATTTTTAAGGCCCAAGGGTACGACTATGCGCCTGTCATGTGAATCACCAGCAAGGCAAGAAGATATTGTTATGACTTATTATTAAAATTAGTTATTTTTCTAATATATGTATTTGTCACAGTTTCAAAACTTTACATATCAGACATAAAATCTACCAGCTGCAAGTCTTTCCAGCTCATACAGTCACTGGTTAGATCTCATCGCCATTTATTACAAAGTTTGAAATTATGTTTTCATTGCTTGGGGACTGGACTAGTTAATCTTGTCTCATGTCTGCATTCTTTACAAGCCCTCCCCTTCTAACCACGCCCAGATATTCTGTGGCTGTCCAATCACATACTTCCCAATGCAGCCCAATGAGTCTTTGCAAGGCAGGTGCTCTGGGCAATTGCTGCCTCTTGAGTTTATCTCCCCTGAGCTAAACAAACCAGGAAGTAACAGTACTGGGTGTCTGATTGACAGCTTGGGTGGTGTAACAAGTTTAATTTGTAAAAGTGCCAATTCCTATTGCAATCTGTACTTTTTATAACACACATAAAGTACTCCAGCAAGATAAACTGCTATAGGTGTTTGGAGTGTCCCTTTAAGCCAACAATCCAGGGCTAAATCCACATAACAGACCATGTTCAGCGGCTATAATACAAGTATTGACCTACAGTAAAAACAAATAGTGTGTAGGCGCTTCACAGATTTAATATAAACCTTCTACATAGCAGGTGATGTGACTGATATAATGATGCCTCCCTTATACACCAAACACCATATACACAATATATATAAGTATCGACCTACGATTAATGTTATAAAGTTACTCCAATCAGGGATTTGAAGTGGTCATAGGAGCCAATATGTGCAATGTTTCACCTTGAAGATATTTGTAAATGTGTGCTGAGGGCTCTTTGCACCCCCATCACACATGACATTGGCAACGTAGCTCTGTTCCGGGTTGCCAATGTCAAAACTGGGCATAAATTAGGCTGCACGTTGACAACAGATGGCTGGCTTTCCCATCCCACACACTCTGTACTCCTACCTAGGTGCAGAATTTTAAATAAAAAAACCTGTCCCACCTCCCCACACCCGTCGCACAGGCACTGAGCTGGTGAAAAGGTCTAAGCACAGGCATTTCTATGAGCTCTGTGATTGGACCTTGTGCTGCCCCAATGACGGCGCTGGATTTTATTTAAATAAACTTTTTTTTTTTTCAGTTTTTGCTATAAATTCAGAGGAAGGACCTTCTCCATAGTGCCCAACAGAGCATATAATACTGGGAAGGTCCCCTCTCTCAAAAAGGTTATAATAAGCCTTTAAAATGTAACAATCACTGCTACCTGCTTAATGACAACTGTTAAAATCGATCATAAAAGACACAAATCAAGCTAAAAACATGAAATATTACAGGAAAGTTTCTGCCTCGTGGAATGCTGCCATACGGGTTTACTCCACACACCACAAGCCAACATTGTAGGTATACCAGATTTTTTCTGGGGTGAATTAAGAATGAGATCTAACTGCTATTAGCCAGTGGACGTTGATGTCAGTCGTCTTGCAGAAGCAATCAAATTGTATCCCAATCTTTCTATGTGGGTAACGAACAGGTAAAACGAGGGCCATCATCAAACAACTTATCAGGTGCCTAAGTCACATTCACGGCTTTAGACTGCAGATTTCTAGGACTACGTTTATAAACCCATATCACACAATCGCCAGAAACTCTATTAGACCTATTTATAAAAGTGAGAATTGGAAGTGACTTCAAAGTGAATTCCAGTTTTAAGACCCGGGTAGCTGCACTGAAAGCATAATTAACTTTGCCAATTCGGCTGCTTTGACCTTAAATTTGAAATTCACCTTGAATTCTCTTTGTGAATAACCCTGGATGTGTCTCAATCATTAACGGGGACAAAATACAGAAAGTGCTCAGCAATGCATGAAAATACAGGGAACATAACTCCTTTCTTATCGGTAATCCTAGCGTCTTCCATCAACCCCTTGGAACAAATTAATTAGTGGCTAATGGTACTCTGTGATAGCAAAGTGCAGCTAATTGTTCTAATCTGATGGAATAATGGATTGTAACTCCACTTGTCGGGATTGCTGGAACTTGGCTGTGCAGCTCTGGGAGTGTCACTTTATTCAGAGTCACTAAGAACGCTGGACTTTCATTGTGTTCTTTCGAAGTCCCGAACTGGTCCCTTTAAAGTGTGAACTTTAAAATCTCTTCATACCAATAAAGGACGCTTTTCAAAATGAATTAAACGCAAAAGTTGCAATGGGAATTTAATAGTTCTAAGGAATGTGGGATTAAAATTTCTTGTAAAAGTAATAAATGACTACTGTGAGTAACCCTCACATTGTTTGGGATCATAGCACAGTCTAGGGTTAGACACGACAGAATCTGGTAGTTTTTGTTAAAACAATTTATTGTACAGTCTAATATAGGCTTTTTTCCAGCAATTCCAAAACAAAATAACAGAAAATAAATCCTAGCTCTCACCAGAGGACGAACTGTAACCCAGTCACTCCCTGATTACCACTGGATGGCCAAATTGTTAATTGCTGCTGGTGGAGAAATGTGGACTGAGATGGAGGTTATGTTACATTGCGCCATACGAACTATATTGCAAGAATTGGCAAACAAGCATTGAGCAGGATTTCTGGTCAACGCCAGAGTCAGTGTAAGTACAAAGTGAATCCCTGTAGCTCATGAAACACAGACATTTTACTCTTGTATGTATGTAGCGGGGAATGTGGTGCGACTAAGAATAAGGAGACTACCCCAATTCTCCCCCCAATAATGACAAACAACGAATATTGGATGAAAACAGGCCACAGCATTTATTAAACTTACAACTGTAGGACTCATCCAAACTTTATTCTTTTTTTCTTTAATTCAAATATAAATAAACACATAAATATATATCTATATACATACCATAATTAACATATAAATTACACTTATTGCCCTACAGCCTCCAACTTAAATAACCGTCCTTGCCAACAAACTTAACCAGGTGCTTAAGCACCAAAATTTTACCCACTGGTGTCTCGCCTCCCCCCTCGTCCAAACAAAAAATTCCCATAATCTTAAATGCTCTACCACCAGCAGGCTTTTGCTCGGTGGGCACGTCCTATGCGGTAACTTAAAAGTTTATCTTACAGAGCAGGGGAGGTTGAGACCCACCATGTCCATCTCCTGACATTCCATCTGCTCCCCAACCCTGTTGGCAAGGACACGCTCCCCGCCACAAACCCCGCTGTTTTAAACCTAAAATCAGCAGGGAGCCCCACCAAAACCAGCCAGGCCTGCTCCACCACTTCCTGCATGACGAAAAAAAAAAAAGGTCTAACTCGATCTAAATCACCCAAAAACACAGTAGCAGTCACATGCGCGAAAAAACCCTGTGGCAAAGCATCCTGTGGCAAACCAAAATAATTTTGCTTCATACGGCAGCGTACCACGCACTGATTATGGGCCCGATGCCAAATATACGGGAAATGACCTCCGACCAATCGAGGTTATTTATTGATTTATTTTTTTTAATTTTACATTTAAAATTTGTAATTTTTCAGAACTGCTTTTGTTATAACATACGACAAGTCCTGTATAACACATCCAGAACTTATTATAATAATCTCTATAATTATAATCTCTCTTTTTTTCTGAAACCAAAACGTTAAACATAAATAACCATAACTTAACATATATAACTTAACACACAGGGTCATACAGTGAACCCAACACCACGCATCACAAAACTACTAAAACATGCACTAATACCCTCGTAGGGGCAGACGCCAAACGCCACCTTGGTATCGTCCCAAGCTCAATGCCCGCCAGGTGAATAACCCGAACATTAGGTACAGGTGGGACAGCTGAACCTGCTCCGGGAGGAGCCGAACACATTTCATACCTCCCGCACCAAACCAACAAACCTCCGCTTCAGAAGGCGCACAACCCAATAGCTCACCTCCTGGCCAGACACCCGCATGCCACCTGGGAGTATAACCAGGAAAAAGACATCCAGATATTTTCTGTTTTCCAAGTGCACCCTGGGAATTGTTACTTGTACCCAAGGAACTGGTACTCATTTATCTAGCTCAAAGGAATGAATGGATGAGCCACCCCGCTGAGAATTGAACCCGCAACCCCCCAAGGATTGAACAAATTCCACGAAACCAGCATTACTTCACCAAGACATCTCAACATACCCCCTCCAGGTTCTTTGCGCCACGTGCACTGACATACCCATCCTAAAATCCTCCAAGTCGGCGCTAAACAGAAAGGAATCAGACTTGAGACAAAGACCCAAAGAATTGGGAATGAGAAAGAAAAGGTTCCATCAGCATAACCCATACTGGGCGCAGCGCACAGTGCTCCACAAAAGAAAAGTGCAACAGCGAACCGCCATACCCTTACCGAAAAAAACATCCAACCTGGATTGTCAAATACTTATAGTGATATGATCTGCAGGGCGCCGAATGGCGGCAAACAATACCTCACGACCACATGGCCTACTAGGAATAACCAATACCCCAACATGCATGGCCCCCAGGAGCATTGCGTTCAGATGGCCTTGGAAACTGATCCATGGACCCATTCCGTCACTCTGCCAGACTGAGTGACCAGATATCCGCCGGGCAAGGCGTCCCCTCCAGATCCGCCTGCGGGGCGATTGTCCCTTAAGCAAGCGAACCACCGGAGGGAAGGAGACTGTCAGCCGAGTAATGGCCTGAACAACCCCCAAATTGTCCTGAAAACGTGACCTCCAGATCTCCCCCACCACCAAAATAGGGAAAAGCTCCAAAAAAGGCCATATTCTTTGTGAGCACAGAGACATGCCAACTGTCCGGCCACACGGGAGCACACCCACTAGAGCCCAGAATGGCCCCAAATCCCACCACGCCAGCTGGGGGCCGGGCACGTCATAATGGAGAGCCAGAGGTCAGTGTCAATCTGGTCCCACGAACTTGAGGGGCGCACCGCCAACCGTTGACGGAACTGCTCGACATATTTCCGCCACCCCAGACTGCCATAGGTACGACAAACGTTTCAAATGGTATCCCGGAAGCAGAACAATGCGGAGCACTTCTGCGGAGCCCTTTCCCCAGTTACACTGGCCAGGATTGCAAACGCGCAAATCCAATTCCTGCAAGTCTTAGGGATCTTCCAGTACCGGCATATCTCCGTGTCTTTTCCGGATTCCTAACTGTCCTTTGCCATTAAAGGAGGAGCCTCCTCCATGGGAAGGAGGGAAAATTCTCAACAAAGTCTCCCCTCCAAATTTTTTCACGAACCTCCTGTTGTAGGTGCAAGCCCAAAGGCCCTGACCAACACATAGGCAGACCCAGACGAAACGTCAGCAACACCCGGGGGGTCACCTAACGCTAGGGACCCCCCAGCAACAGCAGGTGCTGCGGCACCTGATGCCGTAGCAGGGGTGCCAACATGTCCACCCACTCCTGGAGAGGGTAACCCCGTGACCCCAGAAACAGTAAAAAAAAACCCGTGGCTGCAGCGCCGAGGACCACACTAACCGGAGCTGACCATCTACCTGCTTGCGCAGCCTGCTCTCTTTCTTTTTTTTTTTTTATTATATATTTTGTTTTGTTTGTGACTGATCAAGGAAACCCCTAAGCCCTGACAGAAACCCCCCCAGCGAGGAACCCCCGGACTGAAAAGAAGAAACATTAGTGAACTCACCAGCCGATGCCTGAGGAACCTCCCGCGGCAAAGGAAATGAAGATGATCCAGGCAGGACAGAGTTAACTTCATTTTCAGCACTGCTCAGCCTTGAGGCAGTACCAGGCGCCATCTGCTGGATGGTCCCAGGAACTGCAGCCACCACTGGCCCGGCTCTGGACCCGCCATGCGCTGACCACATGGGGGCT